>PVKV010016292.1:0-51235 GCA_004027835.1 Alouatta palliata
AATTCTCCTGCCTCAGCCTCCCGAGTAGCTGGGACTACAGGCACGTGCCACCATGCCCAGCTAATTTTTGTATTTTTAGTAGAGACGGGGTTTCACCATGTTGACCAGGATGGTCTCGATCTCTTGACCTCGTGATCCACCCGCCTCGGCCTCCCAAAGTGCTGGGATTACAGGCGTGAGCCACCGCGCCCGGCCTTGCTTGTTATTTCTATGGCAGATGTGTGTTGTCCTTTTCCAAGTGGGTAATGAGAAGGTTTTGCAGGATTTGACTGGCGATCCCTCCCCCTTGAGTTCCTATCAGTCCACCATCCTATGAGCTCCTGGACAAGAGAGAGTCTGACCCTACTTACACTGACAGTTCAGAAGATGTTCTCTGTCTTTCAGATCTCAACTCCTTCCAGCGAATGGACTCTGTCCACCGCTTCCTGCTTCACTTGCTCCACATCAGTTTTCGTCTGTTCCAGTGAGGTCCCCCTTCTTTATGTGACGAGAAAGGGCCAAATGGCATCAATAATTTTCAAGCTTGGTTGTGCAGTGGAACCCACTATGGGGCATAATAAAACTACACACACATGTCAAGCCCCAGCCTAGAGCACAGGAATAGCTCTCTGAAGGGCTGGGTATCTGCTCCAGGAGTGTCAGAAGACCCCATGACTCCAAGATTTCTGTCCTCTGTCCAAAGTCACCAGTGTCCTCCTGGTCTTGGTCAATGGCTGCTCCTCTTCTACTTTAATCTTCAATCTCCCCGGCATTCAAAATTGCTTCCTGCTCGACCTTAAAATCTTCCCCTACTTTGCTACTGACATATTCTGGCCCTTCTCCTACCTCTGTCATCTCTGCCTTGCCTGTCGCTCCCCATTCCTACAGCTCTCCACGGGCACGTGTTCCACTTACTGGATAAGATTCTCTTATTTCAAGCCACAGACATCTCTCCTCCCTGTTCTCCTGCAGTATTTAGACGTCATCACACTCTTCCCCCTTGGCTCTCTGCTCTTAACTCTGTACATCAGCTACCTTAACTACTTCTGTGGTTTCAATTACTGAAATTATGAGTTGACTCCCAAAACAAACATTTCCATTCCTGACTTAGCACTTGAATAAGCGTCTCATACTTTCAGAAGACCAGAAGAGGTCTGTACGGGGCTAGCGTTCCATCAGCCAAGGCTCAGCGTGGCTCAACATGTCTAAAGGGCACTCCCCTTTAGCACTCCCCTTTATGAAGTTAATAAAAGATTTGTATAAAATTAACCTAGGAAAGGAATCAGACAGAAGGAGGAAAATAAAGACATTGCAAGTGGAGTAAAGGTATGGCAGGGGGTGGGGTGGGAACAGAGAACCACTGGGGATACCCATCTAATGTGCGACTGTGACTGTATGGAACCCATGGCATGATGACACGGAACCAGCTCAGTGTCAGCCCTGGTCTCTCTGGAAGAACTTCTGACACCACCTTTGCAGACAACAGCAAGATCGGTCTGGGTTTCCCAACGTCATCTTCATCCCCATCCTTCCCCATCCAAGACCAACTGCAAAACACATTCAAACTGAAACTCTCCAGAGTGGTTTCAAATCATTCTAAGATCTATCCCCAACACTATCATCCATTCATCTGGGTGGTTTCCCACCAACTAGGACCCCTCCCCATCATCTCCGTATTCTCAGGCAGTATCAACTCTGTTCCCACAACCCCAGGCCCTTTGAATAGCCTTTCTCTTCCTAACACTCATCCAAACCTGGGACATCCTTAAAGAAGCACAAGCTCAAGTTTTACTTTGCCAATAAAACCCTTGCCTATCAGCCAGGTCCGGTGGCTCACACAACCTCAGCACTTTGGGAGGCTGAGGTGGGTGAATTATCTGAGGTCAGGAGTTCAAGATCAGCCTGGCCAACATGGTGAAACCCACTGAAAATACAAAAATTAGCCAGGCATGGTGGTGGATGCCTGTAATCCCAGCTACTCAGGAGGCTGAGGCATGAGAATTGCTTGAACCCAGGAGGCGGAGGTTGCAGTGAGCGGAGATTGAAACCACTGCACTCCAGCCTGGGCGAAGAGTAAGACACTGTCTCCAAAAAGAAAAAAAATCTTTTTAAAATTCTATTTAGAAGGAAGAAAAATCAGGTAGGAACTACATAAAAGTAAATCCCTGAGTTTCCACTTCTCGGGAAGGACTATCAAAGCCAGGTTCACTAGTTCAGTAGACAGATGAGTCTACTACAGTTCCTGAGTTCTTGGTAGGTAGCTCTTAGTCAGCAGAACACTGATTTGAACAGTCAAAGTAGCTGCTATCGTTGAAGGCTGCACAAACCCGAGAAAATGAACTTGGGCTCACGCCTGTAATCCCAGCACTTTGGGAGGCTGAGGTGGGTGGATCACCTGAGATCAGGAGTTCGAAACCAGCCTGGCCAACATGATGAAACCCCATCTCTACTAAAAACACAAAAAAATAGCCAGGCGTGATGGCGTGCACCTGCAATCCCAGTTACTTGGGAGGCTGAGGCAGGAGAATTGCTTGAACCCAGGAGGTGGGGGTTGCAGTGAGCTGAGATCATGCCACTGCACTCCAGCCTGGGTGACAGGGCAGATTCTTTGCACTTGGCAGTTTGGGGAATGTAGGTAAAAGTAGCCATGGGCTTAAGCTTTCTTTGATACACTTCGAATCTACAAGAGAACAAATGAGTAACACGGTACAGCTGCTTTTCTCTGGGCCTGTGGACACTAATTCTAGCATCTAAAAAATCCCATCCAACACTGCTGGACAGAGGTACGTCCTCGCAGTGACTGCCAAATGGTACACACAGCACAATGGAGAAGCCCTGTAAGGGTGAGGTGACAGCTGGCCTTGGGCGAAGCAAAGTTTCCCCCAGCAGGCATCTCCAAAGTGACTCAGAAACAAGGAGTGTGTTTTCCTCTAGGCAGGAAGAAAACCACTCGGTGGGCTCACCATCGGCAGCTCGCTCCGGCACGAGGCTCCGGAACTGGCACCATGACAAAACAAACAAGGGTTGCCCTTCGGAGGCTCATTAATAGGGTAACACACACACACACACACACACACACACACACACACACAGCCTCTCACCAGCACAGGCACAATGAGTTCTTCAGATGTCCCTGGCTTGTTGGCATAAGTAACTTTTCAAGCAGTGGGGAGCCGAAGGGACACTCAATAAAGCAGGAATGGCCACTGTAAGGTGCAGGCGTTGGCAAGGGCAGGAAGAGGGGACGCCTACTGCAAAGGCAAACCACATGCAGAGTCTTCCTGTGCCTTGACTGGCACCCTCGAGAGATCCCTCCGGGAGGTGTGTCCTAAGCTTCCTCACAACCTCCTATCTGGTGGAGGCATGCAGTGCACAGAGATCCCATCCCAGAATTCCCTCCTGAATACACACTGCACTAGACTGAAGACTTGAGAGGCGTATTGCATCATAAGGAGTCCTCAAATCTTACAGGCCCAGTGAGATGCTCCAATCTCAATTCTCTTTCTTATGGCAAAGTGAATCGGCAGCAGGAACTAACACTGCGGCCCGAGGGCTTTGAGACAGACTGAAGGGGGCATGGATTCTGCTGGCACTCTGAGTTTGCTTGAAAGACTTCCAAATTCCAAAGCTTAAAACCCTATCAGGGCCAGGCACAGTGGCTCATGCCTATAATCCCAGCACCCGCCTGTGATCCCGAGGCAGGTGGATCACTGGAGGTCATAAGTACAAGACCAGCCTGGCCAACACAGTGACACGCCATCTCTACTAAAAATACAAAACTTAGCCAGGTATGGTGGCATGTGCCTGTGATCCCAGCTACTCAGGAGGCTGAGGCAGGAGAATCCATTGAACCCAGGAGGCAGAGGCTGCAGTGAGCTGACTGCACCACTGCACTCTAGTATGGACAAGAGAATGAGACTGTCGCGAAAGAAAAATATCAAATAAAATATAATCAGGAGGCGGGGGTGTGCACGGGGAATGGAGGAGATCACGAAACTTCATCACATGTCCCGTTCTTCACAGCCCCTTCTCCATCCCACGTGGTAATTACAAAGTCCATTATTTGCACTGTTACTTTTAATCAAGAAAATCATATTGAGATCTATTTACCATTGGCCACTTCAAAGAGCGGCCCTGGTAATTAGCTGAAATAACAAAGGAAAATTTCTTCTTAAAGTGTAAGGATCCAAGAGCTCACACTTCCTTAACCTTCCGGAAGACACCCAGAGAATCAAGTGACTGTGGGTAATAATTACACCCTCACCAACTCAGCAAAGCTGGCACAGATGGTCCTTCTCCTCTTGCTGCTCCCAATGCTGCCTTTGGGTTCACAGCTAAGAACAATCACCAAGGCCACGTTAAATATTATTTGGATTAATTATGCTTGAAAGTCCCTTCTCTGAGCACTGCTAAGACCTAACAATTGAGTTTGGGAATGAGTGTGGTTACATATTTTTCCTTAATGGCTTCCTGAACACCCTGGTTAGGTCTGTTCCCAGAGGGGAAATTGCCAGCTCAAGTCATAAAATGTGATCAATGTAGATCAAGACCCTGTGCTAAGTGTCTAGGATGCAAGAGGGGAGGCGTATTTGTGCACACACACAAACATATGAAAAATGCACGTTAACATAAACTTCAGCTCCCTTTCTGAAGATGCACCCTCTCTCCTTTCATTCCTGGAGCTCTGCTCATCCCACCAAAACTTTCAGCCAGTAGTTCTCATCTTGGACAGCGCCGGAACAAATGTTGGCAACTGTTCCCACAGTTCCAAAAGATTCCCATGTTAAGCCATGGTAAGATTCGGGAAATCAAATCTGGCTGGTGAATGGGGCCAATTTCTTTGACTTCAATAACACAGAGGCTACTGGGGTTCCGGCCCCAGTGGTCACAGTTTTAAGCTCCTCTGTGTAATACTTATCCAAACACTCACTGGCTGTTCTAAAGATTTTTATTCATTCACACCACAATATTTATCGAGTGCCTACAACATACACAGCATCCCTCCTGTCAATACAGACTCCTACGAGCTTGCTCTCAGTAGCGTCCAGCATGCAAAGGAAGGAACTGGAAGGCAGTGATCAAGGACCCCGGCAGAAATGGACTCAGCACTCCATGTGGCCACTGGGATTCACTGCATCCACACAATCATCTGGGTTACTGCTCCCCTCGTTCCAGAGTCTACCTGCTCTAATGCCAGAATCTGTCCTTCTTTTTTCTTTTCTGGTTTTGTTTTTGAGACATAGACTCACTCTGCTGCCAGTCTCTAGTGCAGTAGTGTGATCTTGGCTCAGTGTAACCTCTACCTCCCGGGTTCAAGCGATTCTCCTGCCTCAGACTCCTGAGTCGCTGGGACTACAGGCATGCGCCACCATACCCAGCTAATTTCTGTGTTTTCAGTGGAGATGGGATTTCACCATGTTGTCCAGGATGATCTCAATCTCTTGACCTCATGATCCACCTGCCTTGGCCTCTCAAAGTGCTGGGATTACAGACGTGTCCTTCTATTAACAAGGTGTGGGCATAGTGAACTGACCCAGGTCCACCATGTTTAAAAACATGGTTTGACCATAGCAACACATGGCATGCCAAGTGGGGCCACTGTCCTGAGACCCCACAGTGCTGGGGAACACGGAGCCCCCGAGACTTCGGCTCATCTCCGCCAGTCCCCTTGGGGGTCTCGCCTTCAGTCCCCCTCAGGGGTCTCGCCTTCAGTCCACATGGGAGTCACCCATTAAGGGCATTGTAGGGCTGTTGTAGGTTGACCCTTTCCTGACAGCCCAACACGCTTTCCTCTGGGATGAAGGGCATGCCGTCCCACGAATGGCTATGGGAAACTGGCAAAACCATTGAACTGGGCCACACAGAAGCATTCTTCTCCTTTGATGTCCAGTTGACAAGAAAGGACATGATCTCATTTCTCCTGGCTCCTCAAAGGTAACCCAACTGGTTTCCCACTTCCCCACCTGCCTTTTGTGTTCCTATCCTGGTTTCTTTGGCCTTGGTTCCTCTTTAAGATGGGACCAGTGACTTGATAAGCTCCACACACGTAAGCAGCAGAATGTTCCGGAGGCAGCGTGTGGCCTCCCCCCAAAGCCTGATGAAGAGGTGCTGAGGGTTGGCAGGCCGACACACTCACTGCACTCCACGAGGAGCTGGCTCGGCACAGCTTTCACGTGACCAAACAATGTCCATTTATAGGCTCGCATGCTCATGACACGTGCTGCATTACAGGAACTGTGGCAGAGCGGGGAGTCTTATTCTTAATGGACTTCTCATTGAAGCATAACGTCCAGGAACTAACATGAACCACCTCTGAGAAGTCTATGTACAACCTGCACTCAGCTTTGAGTTGTTCTCCAACTATTAGTTCCCTGTTGTGGGTCAGTAGGAAAGAAAAAAAAAATCTCTCTTCACATAGCTCCAGAGGAGAGGCTGGGATCTCTACGATTCACTTGGTGTCTATCTGCAGGGGACTCGGGAGGAAAAAAAAGCAAAAGCCACGCCAGCATGTGCAGACCACACAGAAATTCTACTGACTCCAAAAGCAGGGCAACAAAAATCTGCGCACAATTTCAAACCACGCACCCCAGGGTGGAGGGAAGAGATGGGATTTAGGGGAAGTGAGCACAAAAGGGGGAAGAAGAAAAGGACCAGGGATTTTTTTCTTTCGTTCTTTTTTTTGAGACAGTCTCCCTCTTGTTTCGCAGGCTGGAGTACAGTGGCGCGATCTCGGCTCACTGTAACCTCGGCCTGCTGGGTTCAAGTAATTCTCCTGCCTCAGCCTCCTGAGTAGCTGGAACCACAGGTGCACACCACCACACCTAGGTAATTTTTGTATTTTCAGGAGAGACGGGGTTTCACCATGTTGGCCAGGATGGTCTCCAACTCCTGACCTCAGGTGATTCACTCACCTCAGCCTCCCCAAGTGCTGGGATTACAGGCATGAGCCACTGCGCCTGGCCTGGGATTGTTCCTTTATAAGGGACTCTTTCCCGAGCATTCATGACAAGCCCTTTCTTTCTGCTCTGGGATGGAAAGTGTTACTCAGCTACAAGGCCTCTTGCTAATTGTGGGTTTTTATTTTTATTTCCTATTACCCTCTCGCACGCCTGATGAGATTATTTTACCGGAACTGACACAGCTGGAAGCAGCAGGCATACGTGGAGCCTCTGAGGAGGTGATGCAATTTCATTTTCATTGATCAGAAATCAGCAGGGCAGTAAGTGATGGGAAATTCCATTAGAAGAAAACTTGCAGACCATGAGCCTCAACTTCCCAGCCACACCCAGGACCCCCCAGAGGTCTCGCCTTCCTCCGGGCTAAGTCCACACTGCCCAGAGGATGGAAAGTGCTCTCCTCCTGGAAGAATAAAAGACCAAGGCCATGCTGCTGGCCTGAGAGAGCACTGGCCAGGGGTGGGGAACATCATTGGACTCCCTGAACCAACAGGACCCCTCGGTGCTTCCCTGTGGATTACAGCGAAGTCTTCCAGGGATGCAGACTAGACATCCTCACAAGCAATCTCCACAGCCCACTGGGATCCCTTTAAAAATGTCCCCCAGCCACTAGCAGAGATGGTCCTGAAGGCACTTACCATTTATTGAGTGCCTACTATGTGCCAGGCACTGTGCTAGGTGCTTAACATGCCCGGACTCTGGTCCTCAACTAACCCTCTAGGACGAATGTTCTTCTCCCTCTCTCTCCTGGAAAGGCGACGAGGCAGAGGTCTAGGAAGGCACAGGAGAGAGCCAGTTGGTCCCAACAACTTCCTGAGGGCCAGGCCAAACTCTCCCAAGCAGCAAAGGAAAGCTGAGTGTCAACAGGAGAGCGCACACCTGAGTCCTAAGAGAGCGTGAAGCACATCTGATGGACTAATCTACTCTTTTCCAGATGCAGCAGATGACAGACTGACTAATCCACCTCTATCATCCTCAACACCCAACAACAGCACTCCTGTGTCCAAGGCTGGAACCACAGGTGGGCTTCTCTTCAGAATGCATAGAATAGGTACTGTTTTAGCAGTTAAGATCCTTCCAACTGTTTGCCTGGCAAATACTGCTTTGCTTACCAAAGGCCTATGGAAAAAACAGCAAGCAGATCCTCAAAAAGGACAAGTTCTACGAAAAACACCACCAGCCAGGCAGCTCTCCAGACCTCCATGGGCCATTCTGCCTTAGGAAAGATGGATCAGAGAAGAACCAGGCCACAGCCATGAAATGAATACTGCTGCCAACAACTCCTCACCGTTAAAACGGAAATTTTACATGAGTGAGTGATAGCAAAGCATCCAACCAAAATCTATCAGGAAGCTTGTATTGAGCACCTAATCTGTGCCTCAATAAGGCAAAGAATATATGAGACACGGACTCCGGACTCAATGAGCTTACAGACTAGGAGACGGCCCCATAAGAATACCTAGCACACAGTTATTTATTGATCCTGTTTACAATACACAATACAACATCGTAGCAGAAATGGAGGCCAGGACAACAGAAGAAATTAAAAACAAAACTGGAGGAAATTTTGAACCAAAAAAAAAAAATCAATCTTAAAATGCACACACAGGAATAACCTACACTTTGAGTCAAATCTGACACTACACTTTCTAAAAGTCAAGAAGATAAAGGCATGCTAGGTATGGCTTTAAAGGTACACTTTACAATGTCCAAGAGAAAAAGAACAAATCCGTTGGTCAGGATTATTCAGCTCCAATAATTTCTCAGCTACTCGGAATGGGATAAGACTAGGGGCAAGCAGGGGTTGCAGCCTGATTTCCCAGATCTCTTTGGGGAAGAAATAATGAGAAGGCTTGAGTGTGAGGCCAGCTAGTCTCACTTTTTCCACTGATAGACAAGAATAATGACCCCACAGGGTGTTGGTGGTTTGCTGAGGTCAGAGAGCCGGTCAGTGGCAGAGCTAGGACAAGGACCTGGTATCTTCACACCACACTAACAGTGTCTTCCTCCCTCATGAAGCTGCTCTGCCTCACTCTTTTAAATCCACAGGCTGGCTGGATAGGTAGGGGCTCACATAATCATTGGGGAAGGAGGAGACCTGTTCTAGATTAAAGCGGACCCAAGAACCAAACAACTAAATGAGCTATGTAGATTTCATTTGGATGCCAGTTCTAATCAGACAGCTGTAAAACGCCATTTTGGGGACAATCAGGTAAGTCTGAACTGCAACTTGGGATTAGATCACGTTAATCATGTCAGTTTCGGCCAGGCACAGTGGCTCACACCTGTAATATCAGCACTTTGGGAGGCTGAGGTGGGCAGACTGCTTGAACCCAGGAGTCCGAGACCAGCCCAGGCAACATAGTGAAACCCTATCGCTACCAAAAGTTAAAAAAAAAAAAAAATAGCTGGGTACAGTGGTGTGCACGTATTTGGGAGGCTGAGGTGGGTGGACTGCTTGAGCCCGGGGAGGTAAAGGCTACAATAAGCTGTGATTACACCACTGCACTCCAGCCTGGGCTGCAGAGTGAGACCTTAGCTCAAAGTTTTGTTAAGGGGTAACATTATGTATACATAAGAAAACGAGGAAGCAGCGGGGCGCGGTGGCTCACACCTGTAATTCCAACACTTTGGGAGGCTGAGGTGGGTGGATCACCTGAGGTCAGGAGTACGAGACCAGCCTAGCCAACATGGTGAAACCCCGACTCTACTAAACATACAAAAATTAGCCAGGTGTGGTGGTGCACACCTGTAATCCCAGCTACTCAGGAGACTGAGGCAGGAGAATCGCTTAACCTGGCGGGGGGAGGTTGCAGTGAGCTGAGATCATGCCACTGCACTCCAGCCTGGGCGAGAGAGCAAGACTCCGTCACAAATAAGAAAAAGAAAGAAAGAAAGAAAATGATGAAGCGTCATGATATCATTGGCTTCAAATCACTTCAGCAACGAACAAAAAAGATGGAATAAATTTAGCCAAAAGTTCATTAAGTCGAGGTGACACAGCTATGGAAGGGTTCATTATATTATTCTTTCTATTCAGTTTTGTTGTTTTTTTTTTACCTAAAAGTTACCATTCACTATTGGAAACATCTTCTAAAACAACAGCATTGAACAGAACGAAGAGATTCAGTCTTGAGTCGGTATCAGGGCCAGCCAAGGTTTTTTCAAAGAAGTGTGGGTTCCTCCTTTCTTTGGAAGGGCTTTCCTCCCAGAGAACTCCCCAGGGTGGCCTCAGCTATCTCTAAACCTCCTCTCAAAAATCACGATCCACTGAGCCCCACTCTTACTCCTACTCCTGGAAGGCACCAAGCACCCCCGGGCTGCCAGTGTTTAGAAGAACGAAGAAAAAGACAATCTGCATCACGCCTGGGCATAGCACCTGAAGCCTTTTTAAGTGGTAACTATCACGATCATTACTGAGCAAAAATGAGTCTGTTTACAAAAGTTAGCAGTCTAAGGTTACATAACAGCTTGCTTTCAAGCTTTGAGCCAAAGTCTGATTAAGAAAAATATGCATCCGTTACTTAATGGGTTAAGAAAATATTTTTAACACTTTCAGTGAGTTTAAAAATTCAGATGTTTACCAGCCATCATTTTTGCGTACACTGTCTTTTATCTCAGCATGAATGTTTTATAAGCACCTTAATTGCTTTGCAAAGCCTCAACTGAACTGCTCCCAATCGGGCTGGTTCTCTAGTGTGGCTCCGAAGGTAAACGGCCCAATGGTTAAGTGGGCTTCTGGCCATGTCGGGGCCCGCACCAGCCCCCATCATCCAGCACACCCTCCAACTTCAATATGTGTCACCACCCTGCAAACTCCCCGGAAGTACTCTGTGCAATGGACTTCTTCACGGGGACCCAATAAGTGACGAAGGACACGGTCACACCCAGCACCAGCCTTCTGAAGGACATATAGTGAGCAATGCTTCTTCCATGCACAGTGTTCTACATTTTCCTTTTCTTTAGACTGAGTCTCACTCTGTCGTCCAGGCAGGAGTGCAGTGGTGCAATCTTGGCTCACGGCAACCTCTGCCTCCCATGTTCAAGCAATTCTCCTGCCTCAGCCTCCCGAGTAGCCGGGATTATAGGTACCCACCATCATGCCCGGCTAATTTCTTTCTGTATTTTTAGTAGAGACGGGGTTTCACCATGTTGGCCAGGCTGGTCTCCAACTTCTGACCTCAGGTGATCTGCCCACCTCGGCCTCCCAAAGTGCTGGGACTGCAGGCGTGAGCCGCTCTGCCCAACCTTTCCACACATTCTCAAACACTCTCATTTGACCTCCAACGATCTTTAAAAAAAAAAAAAAAAGGAATCATGTTTTCGATTCTACAGGTCTAAAAAATAATTCATTCAAACACCTGGGTGACTCCTGTGAGTCCTTCTTTGTCAAGGACCTGCCTCTGGTCAGTTGCAGAGCAAAGACCAGGACGCAAGCTCCAGTTTCTACTGCGGTGCTCTTGGCTACATGAAGGCATCACCTCCTCAAAGAGAATCACAACTCACAGAGAAACAGGAAGAGTAAAGACAGAAACCTATCTGCTGCATGTCCGAGATGCCAAATCCCTCCAAAACATGTATCATCTAAGCAAGAGATAAAGATAGGACGCCAAGACCCAAAGAAGATATTTTCGTTGATGGCACCTCAGTGGGGCAGAGTTATAACCACCACCAAATATTGAGTTGCTCCACACAGATCAGAATGTTGATGGGAAGACATTAAGCAGTAAATTTTTACATAGACCAGAATGCTGGGTGGTGGCGGGGGCGGGAACAAATTCACTAAAGCACCAAGTACTGAAGCCATAAAGAAGTGTAAGATCTGAGTATCCTGGGTGAAACTCCTCCTCTTAGACCCTTGCCTGCCCAGACAACACTGTCATCCAAAACACACTGACCCCTGGGCTCAAAAAGCCATTTGTAAAATATATGTAATAGGCTGCGTGGGGTGGCTCACACTTGTAATCCCTGCACTTTGGGAGGCCGAGGTGGGTGAATCATGAGGTCAGGAGTTCAAGACTAGCCTGACCAACTTGGTGAAACCTCATCGCTACTAAACACACACACACACACACAAAAAAATTAGCCAGGCATGGTGGCATGCCCTTGTAATCCTAGATACTCAGGGGACTGAGGCAGGAGAACAGTTTTTTTTTTTTTTTTTTTTGCTGCTGGAACGTTTTATTAAGTTAAGAGGTTCAGGGAGCAGGAGAGAAACACCTTTTGCATGGCATAGCCTCAGAGGAGGCTGTGGGGCCGTGAGGCTCACTGCTGGCTCCCTCTGTCCCGAGCCCCACGGTACGGGCCGTGTGGGGCAGAAAGTGTTAGTAGGAGGTAGGGTAGGAAGAGGGTGGCAGGCTCCTGCCTCTCCCCTGCGGAGACAGCCTGCCATGGCCGCTGCTGCCTGGGCCTCCGCCAGACCCCTGGGGCAGGGCCACCAGCCCAGAAGCCCAAGCAGAGGGTGGCTGGAGACAGAGCGGAGGGCCAGGGTTTAGTGTAAGTTTAGTAACAGTTTAGGGGGGCAGATGTTTCAGTGAGCCGAGTTCGCGCCACGGCACTACTCCAGCTCGGGTGAGAGAGCAAGACTTCACCTCAAAAAAAAAAAAAAAAGATGTAATAAGCTGTCAACATCTAGGAGCTCCTCATGAACAAGGCTGAACTGAGAAGAGCTCATGTCAGTCCAGAGTTCAGATTAAGACCAGTGGGGGTAACATAAAGGGTGATTTGGGCCCCTGGGTTACTACAGCATGACCCAAGCAAAGTGCACACATCTACGTAACACCACAAAGAAGGAAACTGGCTTCCTCCCATCACAAGGGTCACTTATTCTATGGGTGTGAGCAGTTTTGTTTTTTTTTTTTTTTTTTTTTCAGATAGTCTCTGTCAACCAGGCTGGAGTGCGATGGCACCATCTCGGGTCACTGCAACCTCGACTTCCCGGGTTCAAACAATTCTCCTGTCTCAACCTCCTGAGTAGCCGGGACTACAGGCGTGTGCTACCATGACCAGCTCATTTTTACATTTTTTAGTAGAAACAGGGTTTCACCGGATTGGACAGGCTGGTGTCGAATTCCTGACCTCGTGATCTGCTCACCTCGGCCTCCCAAAGTGCTGGGATTACAAGCCTGAGCCACTGTGCCCAGCCAGGTGTGAGCAGTTTCTTTAGTCCACTTTCTGCCACCATGGTGGAGCCCTTGGAAACCCCTGTTGCTACCATGATAGAAAACAATGAAACTTATGAGGCAACTTAATAACCACTGACCCCCTTCTGAGTCCAACTGACTAAGCTGAGTGACATTTTTTAGGAAGAGCATTAATGGTGAAAACAAACCTTTCCAATTTATGGGATGAGGTAGTCTGGGCAGAGGAAGGGTGGGGACATTGTGAGTGGGTCCAGAACACAAAACAATGACCACAGTCCCCAAATATCCCAGCTGGAACAACAGCAACCCTGGAGGGGTCAAGAGAGAAGGCCTAGGCCTAGTTCTGATAGCTCATGTCTGTAATCCTAGTGCTTTGGGAGGCTGAGGCAGGAGAATCACTTGAGCCTGGCAGTTTGAGGCCAGCTGGAGCATCATAGTAAGACCCAATCGCTACAGGAATTTAAAAATTAGGCCGGGTGCAGTGGCTCACATCTGTAATCCCAGCAGTTTGAGAGGCTGAGGCGTGCATATCACGAGGTCAAGAGATCGAGACCATCCTGCCCAACATGCTGAAACCCCATCTCTACTAAAAAATACAAAAATTAGCTGGTTGTGGTGGTACATGCCTGTAGTCCCGGCTACTCGGCAAACTGAGGCAGGAGAATTGCTTGAACCTGGGAGGCAGAGGTTGCAGTGAGCTGCGATTGTGCCACTGCACTCCAGTCTGGCAACAGAGTGAAACTCGGTCTCAAAAAAAAAAAAAAAAAATTAGCTGGGCATGGTGGTACACACCTGTAGTCCTAGCTACTGAGGAAGATGAGATGGGAGGATCGCATAAGCCCAGAAGTTCAAGGCTGCAGTGAGCTCTGACCGTGCCACTGCACTCCAGCCTGGGTGACAGAGCAAGATCTTTTCTCAAAAAAAAAAAGAGAGAGAGAGAAAGAAGGCCCGCCTAAGCCATGGGCCCAATGCAACTCTCCAATCACATGTCAAAGGCCATTCCTACTATTCCTCCTGGGGGCCCCTCACCAGCACAGGCCTAACTACCGACTGCCATGTGTGGGTGCAGGGTAAGGCCCTGCTCAGCAAGCCTGTGGTCTGATACTAAAGTCGTATCTTGCCATTACCCCCTGGCCACACCAGTTATAGTCCAGAACCTTCCATCTTGCTGTTGGTTCTCTATGGCCTGGCTTCCTGACCCTGTTTGGCATGAACCCTTGACCAGTTGTGGCTTTCATCCCGGAATCCCATGCACCTGCAACCTCCTTGCCTGAACGTGCTCACACTCCTTCAAGCACAGGCCTCGGCCCTTATCTCAATAACCTGCCTGCTGGCTTCCTTCCCATCTGATAGTTTCACTTCTGGCTCCTCTCAGGCAGCAAAGAGGAGTAAGAAAGCCACAGGCTGCAGCCTGGCCAGGCAGTCAGGAAGGTAGCAGCTGCCCTGATTCAACCTTCCTCCTAGTCTACTGCCTCCTCCTCCTCCATTCCCCAGTGACTCCATGAAACTTGACTTCACAAACTTTAAAACTTCACTGGTGAGGTCAGGTGCAGTGGCTCACACCTGGAACCCCAGCACTTTGGGAGGCTGAGGTGGGAGGATCACTTGAGCCCAGGAGTTTGAGACCAGCACGGGCAACACAGTGAGACCTCACCTCTAAAAATCCTTAAAAATTAGCCAGACGTGATGGTGCACACCTGTGATTCCAGGTACTCGAGAGGCTGAGGTGGGAGGATCACTTGAGCTCAGGAGGTTGAGGCTGCAGTGAGCCATGATCCCACCACAGCACTCCAGGTTGGCCCAAAGAGCAAGACTCCAACTGAAAAAAAAATTCACGGGTGAGATGTGGGAGATGGCTTAGAGGTCAATGTTATAAGTCATTGTCTCAGGTTGAACAGCACCTGTGTTGCTGGGTCTGCCATGATGAGGACCCTGTGATGGTCTTCAGTAAGACTGGGGCGAAGGGGCTAAACCTCACTACAGTGTGCAAGCTCACCCCAGGCCTCAGCAGAATCTATACATACAAAATTTATATTTATATGCATTACATGTTTATACAGGTATGTTTATATAGGCATGTATACATGCACATGTTTATAGTATGGATGTGCATATATTTATATAAATATGCACGTATATACATAAATATGCACATTATCTACATATATACACATATACACATACATCTCTCTCATTTAAAACAGAATAAAGCAATTAAAAGGGAAAAAACAGAGGAAGTCAACACACATCTACCCCTACTACCACTAGCAACACTCACAACCCCACTGCTAAGATCCTGTCCCAGGTTTCTGAGAAACATCACTGAAAACTACTTAATCTCTAAATGACAGGGTTTGCCTACTGGCTTTGTCTAGGGACTGGACTCCAGCTCCTCTCCTAAACTGTCCTTGTCACCTTCTTCCCATCAGGAGAAAAGGGGAACTTAAACCTGAAGCACTCCAGAGATGGGCTATTTTAAGGATTTAAAGAGAGGAGGGCAACACAGGCTCTCACTGTGTTACCCGTGTTAGTCTCAAACTCCTGGGATGAAGCGATCCTCCCACCTCACCCTCCAGTGAGGGTGATAACATCTCAGGCAGCACCAACATCTGTCTCCAGCATTCTGTCATCTTATGATCAGACATCCAGGGGAACTTGAATCCTAGAACTAGATGTCCCCAAATAAATGGTTTCTCTGTAAAAGTCAAATGTGGATCAGAAAACAAATGTGAGAAGAGTCCCAGGAATGCCTGTTGCGTAAGGGCGTCCTCCATTCAATTCTACACAAGTCAACTTTTCCCCCAGGGAGGGTGGAGGTAGAGCCGAGAAGAACACTGGACTGGACAGACTCAAGGCAGGGGAGAAATGGTATTTTTGCTCTTGAGATTCAAATTCCTGAGTCATAGTTGAAATCCCACTGCTGTAATTGTCTTAATACACTGTCTTCACACACACAAGAAGACGCCTTTAAAAAGTTGCACTTCCAGATTCCCTGGTTAAAAACTCATCCTTCTCCTGGGTGCTCTGATATAGAAGCTGTGTTGAACTCACTAGCAGCTGTCACAATCTGGCACTTGCTTGGGCTGTGACCAGAGCAGTCTTCCACCCAACCAGAGAAGGCACAGGCTCTGCCGGCAGAGCAGGGGTTAATGGAAGCTGACCGCAGCAGAGTTGTTAAGGTAATCAATACCACTGAGATACTAAAGCAGCATAAGCCACAATATTGATTGCCAAGCAGATGATAAAACTGTTTATTATGATAATTGCAGGGTTCCTGCAAGATGCTCCTAGCGCTTCCTAAAGCTGTTTACAAAACTAATAAAGATTTGCCATTTCAAGGTCTTCCATTTTAACTGTCCCCCTCCCCTCAAACTCCCATCCCCAAAAAGCAAGCCTCACCCCTGGGTGACTAACATGTTCTTCCCAGGGACAGGCACTCCGTGGCCCGTCCTGGGTGGAGTTTCACTCTCACAGCCTCTAAGGAACAGACTGTCCTTCTCCACCCTCACCCTGCCCCCCAACTTCAGGAAGGGGAGGACGGAAGCACAGCCGACAGCCACTCAGGGCCTTCAGATTTCCTCCTTAGAACCCGCCATGTGATAACTGCGAGGTTTTATCGATGGAGGGGGGCTGCTCAGGGCTCCTTGGGCTGACATCCATTTGTTCTAACACATTTAAGAAACCACACCACCTTGGTTTGTAATTAAAACTTCTCTGGAGAACTTGGTGGCCATGAAACTAACTGAACATGGTCAAATGCTGACTGTAAAATGCATTTCCACCAACACTACTCAACTGTGACTCGGGCTGCTGAACTGGGCTTGGGTCTCAAGTTCTGTCATGCCCGAAGCACCCATTTAGTTTTTATTAGCAGTGGAAATTAACTCCTCCTTGGTCACAGACAACACCGTTTTCCTCGAGACACAAGTTCTTGAATTATCAGCATGATCTCCAATGCTGTGACCTCACGTTCAAGAGGAACTGCAAAGCAGACATGTTTATCAACATAAGTAGGCACCTCGCAGGCAGTATAGTCATATTCTTCAGACTGCTCAGGGGAAAGCCACTGAGTCCTGAGATTAAGGATGGCAGCCCCAGGACTTCAGGGCTCTGCAAATACACCAAAGGTATGTTTTCAGAGTGTGAAATGGAAAAAAAAAAAATAGAACTATTTACAGTTCTACCTGTAATCCCAAGAACTTTCGGAAGCCGAGAAGGACAGATCGCTTGAGCCCAGGAGTTTGCGATCAGCCTGGGCAACATGATGAAAATCCCACCTCTACAAAAAACACAAAAATTAGCAAGATGTGGTGCTGAGCACCTGTAGCCCCAGCTAGTCGGGAGACTGAGGTGGGAGACTGACCAGAGGCCAGGAGACGGAGGCTGTAGGGAGTCGTGGGAGCTGTGATCAGGCCACTACACTACAGCCTGGGCAACAAAGTGAGATCCTGTCTCAAAACAAAACAAAGCACCCAAGTTTTTTGTTTGTTTGTTTGAGACAGAGTCTTGCTCTGTCACCCAGGCTGGTATGCAGTGGCACAATCTTGGCTCACTGCAACCTCCACCTCCCAGGTTCAAGCAATTCTCCAGCCTCAGCCTCCTGAGTAGCTAGTAGTACAGGCGGGTACCATCACGCCTGGCTAATTTTTCATATTTTTGGTAGAGACAGCATTTCATTGTGCTAGCCAGGACTGTCTCAATCTCCTGACCTCGTGATCCGCCCTCGCTCGGCCTCCCAACGTGCTGGGATTACAAGTGTGAGCCACCGTGCCCAGACAGAACCCAAGTTTTAAGAAGAACTTAGTAGTCATTCCAACAGCAACTAAAAGGCAAGCACCCATCCCTCCCTCAGTGCTCAACAGGTTTGGCTGAACCCACAGCAGCCAAGACTATTTTACCTGTAACAGACCTCTATAGCACTAAGCCTTCAAAACCACATTTGCAATTGAACGGACACTACTTTGAGAGCTGACAGACCAAAGTAAGATGACGTGGAGGCTGCTTCTACCTCCCACCTCCCCAGCCACAGCATGGAGAAATCATTCACAGTGCTCCTGGTCTCCCTGTTACCACCACCACCTCAGTTTAAGTAAAGGGACCTCTGCCTGTCCTATTTTCTTCCCATTCAGCTGCACCCAGCAGCTCTGGGAGGTCACTGTCCACAGATGGTGCCTGCGTACACGTGCGTGCTTCCATGTTGTGGACCAGCACAGACATGCAGCTCCTTTGTAGACATCTGGCTCTGCCCCACCTACTCCTAATCACAAAGAAATCAGAACACTGGAGCCAGTTTTATGTAGAGTATCATTCCTTTGCCAAAGACCTTGCCATGAACTCATGGATACCACAGCATGGCTGGAAGGGAGGCACCAGGGATTCCTTTAACCTGGTTACCTGCTCTTGAAGGAACTGCTTGGCAACCAGAAATGGCCGGAGGAAACTGGAGGCTTCCTTAGGACTGCATTTCATGAATCATCCGCTCCTAGGCAAAGTGGCAAAGGACAGACAAACGGCACCTCCCGAACTTCAAGCTGGACGCCCAATTCATTCACATATGCCCATGGGGCCCGTGTTAACAAACACCTCCCTGGATTTCGTACCAAGAAAAAGTTTAATATTAAGTCTGGCTATTTCTGCTGTTACCTTTTAACCTCACTTGCACATATCTGTCCTCCCAACAATAACTTAAGCAAAAAAAATACCCTAAGAACTACACGGTCCACACTTGGAAACCAGCCCAACAGGGCCAGTCCGGCCTTCCTAAGTGCTAAGAACCATTTAGGAGCATTGTAAACCATTAGGGCCATTAGCTCTAATTTGACCTCCACAGAATAAATCAACCCACTAGGAAATTTAGAAGCTTTCCAAAGTCAAGTTCTCAAAACCTACAAGGCTCATGAGCACAGGCTAGGGTGGAGAACAGCCAGCCAGTCCCGGAGCAACTCTTCCTGCTCCCACCTTCCCTGCAGCGGACTAAAGGGTACACGCTTAGCTGGGACATGGACCCACGATCCTTCTCCAGCCACTGGATCAGTGTGCTGTGGCCATCGAGAGTCGGCATGCAGGCTGGACCCCGCCTAACACTTCTGTATAAGGGATTCGCTCCAGCCTTCCTCTGAGCTCACACTATATACAGTCTTCTCTCTGCACTGCTCTAATCGCTTCTTTTCAAAACACATGGATTTCTGGATTCATTTCCAAGTGATCATCACTGGACTTCAATTGTGCTAACTGGTTCCCAGCAATGGGTCAGGGTTCAAGCCTTTCAATCTATAACAGCAGGTATCATGTACATTAGCCATGATTCCCCACATTAATACATGTGTCAACACAACAAACAATTTCTTCCAACAAAACTTATAACCATCAGCATACACTATAAATTTAAATTGCAAAATCATCTTAATTTTTCATCTTTATTCTTCACTGATAATTACTGACTGCATGTTTTAATACTGATGGCACCGCCTTGATGAAGCAGCAGGCAATGAAATAAACTACAGTACCGGTCAGGCCCAGGGGCTCATGCCTGTAATCCCGGCGCTTTGCAAGGCCAAAGTGGGAGGATCACTTGAGTCCCTGAGTTTGAAAACAAGCCTGGACAACACAGGGAAACCCTATTTCTACAAAAAAAAAAAAAAACACCAAAAACAAAAATTAGCCAGAAGTGGTGGGTACACCTGTGGTCTCAGCTAATAGAGAGGCCGAGGCAGGAGGATCACTTGAGCCCAGAGGTCTGCGGCTGCAGTGAGGCAAGATCACACCACTGCACTCCAGCCTGGGCAAGAGAGCAAGGCGCTGTCTCAAAAAAATTAAAAAAAAAAAAAAAGAGCCAGGTGTGGCAGTTCACGCCCATAATAACAGCACTTTGGGAGGCTGAGATGGGTAGATCACCTGAGGTCAGGAGTTTGAGATCAGCCTGGCCAACAGGGTGAAACCCTGTCTCTACTAAAAACACAGAAATTAGTCAGGCGTGGCGGCGCATGCCAGTAATCCCAGATACTCAGGAGGCTGAGGCAAGACAATCGCTTGAACCCAGGAGGTGGAAGTTGCAGTGAGCTGAGATTGTGTCACTGCATTCCAGCCTGGGCAACAGAGGAGACACCGTCTCAAAAAAGAAAGAAAGAAAGAAAGAAACCATGGCGCCAGCAAAGTCCACGAGGCAATGCAAGAACCAGGCTAAGAACAAGCATCCTAGATAAGCAGACAGTGCACAGGGATAAGTCAACAATCCTTTGGTTGTTTCAGTGACAGAAACATACCATATAATCATTTCACTCATCTTTACAGGGCAGAAGGAAGAAATAAGTGGGAAGAATATCAGCCAAACGAGTTAGCAGTAACAGGAGAACCAGGACGCAGCACATTGAGTTCTATAACCCAGGAAGCATTGCCAAAAGCTGAGTAATCCATTCCAGCTCCACCCTGCATGAATTTCCAGGTATCAAATTATATGTTAATTATGCGGATGCGAAGTTATATGCGGGGAAGTGGTGTTAGTCAGCACCCAGGGGGTGGAAATTCAGTAAAAATTCAGTTTTCTCAGGCATGTTTCATGCACAGGCCTGGGGCTCCTCTGGCTCAAGAAAAGAGGAAGTGGGAGCTGGGAGGCCCAAACCTTTCCCTAACAAGGCTTCCACAGCCAATTGGCTGGCCCTCTCTAGACCAACTTTCCTGACTTATAAAATGGCACAAGGTCATTTTTTTTGTTTTGTTTTGTTTTTTCCCCTTTCTGTTCAAATCAAAAAGTGCTAATTTCTGACTCAGCCAGTCAAAAGAGGGGCACGCCTCCCTAACTACAGCAGGGTGGGGAAGGGCAGCTGAACTTAGTGAGACAGAGGGGAAGCCAGTACACTCGTCCCTTGGCACTGTCACTTGTCAATTTCTGAGGTTTAAGACGGCACAGCATTCTCCCAGGTCCTGGCCTGTAAATGCCGGGGAAATGCACTGTACCTGTGAAGAGACAGAACGCAGGGATCCGAAGCTGCTCTGAGGCCCATGTCCCAGGCTGCAAGAACGCTATCAGTCTCACACATCGTGCCCCTGCCTCCGAGGCCCCCATCACCACATACTGATCTTGCCCTGATTTGAAGCAGGAGAGAGCTACGGGGAAGTCCAGGCCTGTCCCAGCCAGGGATGGGCCAAACAGACAGGAACTGAGTTCTGAAGACCTTGCTGTAGCTGTTGAAGGATCTTAAAAGGGATCCACCTTGGAGGAGCTGAGCATTCTCTTCTTTCCAGTTCTTCTCACTTTCAATGATTTTTTTTTTCTAATAATGTACCCAACAGGCAGATATCAGAGAAGCACTAAACTAACACCTTGGAATGGGTCAATAATGACTGGGAACAGTGGCTCACTCCTGTAATCCCAGCACTCTGGGAGTCTGAGGCAGGTGGATCACTTGAGGCCAGGAGTTCGAGACCAGCCTGAGCAACATGGCAAAACCCTGTCATGACTAAAAATACAAAAATCAGCCAGGTATGGCAACACATGCCTGTAATCCCAGCTACCTTAGAGGCTGAGGCACAAGAATCGCTTGAACCCAGGAGGTGGAGTTTGCAGTGAACCGAGATCATACCACTGCATTCCAGCCTGGGCGACAGAGTGAGACACTGTCTCAAAAACTAAAATTAAAAAAAAAAGAGAGAGAGGGACAAATGGGTCAATAACAAGGAAGTCCTATACACAGCGCAGTATGTATAGTATAGCATGAGTACCATATAGTATAGCAGTCCCTGCTTATCCAAGGCTGCATTTTCCATGACTTCGGTTACCCACAGTACAGTACAATATGATACTTTGAGAGAGAGGAGAGACCATATTCCCATAACTGTCACTATAGTATATTGTTATTATTGTTCTATTTTATTATTAGTTATCACTGTCATCTCTTACTGTGCCTAATTTATAAATTAAATTTCATCATAGGTACGTAGGTAGAGAAAAAGACACAGCCTTCCTAGGTTGTGACACTATCCTCCCTTTCAGACATCCACTAAGCATCTTGGAATGTTTCCCCCGAGGATTGGGGGGAACCACGTCATGGCTAGGTGTGTATGCTCTGAGGTGGCACCCCAGCACAGAGGCCATTTAACAGCAGCAAATCTGCACGACACTTTGGGCCTCAAGTCCATCACTCACATGACGGGTACAGGATCATCTTTACCCCATAGGGTTGTAAGGATTAATGAGACAGTGAAGTATTTAGCACAGCCGATGCTTAATCAGGGTTAGCTATTAATGCTTATATTAGTATTTTTTAACACTTACACAGACAAAGAACACATTCTCATGTCTTTTGCACGGCAATCCAACAAAGGCCATATTCTTACTTTTGAGGTTGAGAGAAGCGGAGAGACTTGTCCATGGTCACACGAAAGTACTCAGACTTCCAGTGTATTTTCCATCATGTTTTTCCAGGGTGTTTCACCACACACCCCTGGCCAGGGGGATGGTTCCTGGCGGGAGTGGGTGAACACTGTACATTCCAATCATTAGCCAGTCAATGTTTATCTGAGCCAATCCAACCAGCACAAGTCTGTGATTGCTCAGATATAACTGCTTGGCATGATGCTAAGGTGGGTATTTGGGGTTTTAACAGAGGAGCCCATGAAAAGAAAAATGTAAAGCGATTAATACAGTAGAGGCAGCACAAAGATACAACAAAATGATGCCCTTAGTTGGTGGTGGGGGGGGCTCTCTTCCCCTCTCACAGGCTGTCACTAAACTGATCTTCCTGACACAGTCAACCATTAAAAGTCCCCAACTGGGAGGTCCTGGTTTCCTCTAAGTATCCATCTCCCTCCTTGCTAGAGCAGAGCCTCCAAAATGAAAGGGCTTCTCCACCTTCCTCCAGGCTTCCTGAGAAAGGTTATGAGATGAGTTATCAGCCTCCCTGACCTCTGCAGTCATCAACAGCACTTCTCCCTCTCCCATCCCCCCAAGCAAGGATCCTACAGCCCAGAGCCAGCTCCCCGGCCTTCCCCCATTAATGCCTTTCCCCTCCAACAGCTACCACAAGAGAGCTGTTTAGTGAAAGGACCTCCGGCTGACCTTTCCTGACAGGCTCCAAGCTCTCCCTGTAAACGGATCTAATGTGAGGCAGGGTAATTAGCAACCAAGCAGTAATTGCAGCTTCTAACTATGCTGGGCCAAGATTGCAAAAATTCCCTGGGGGGGGCCTCCTAGGGATCCCAACCCACACAAAGGCATCTACTCACAGCCAAAACAGGGGACTCAGCAACATTTCTCGGGGAGGCCAGCACTTCTCCAGGTCTTAATTAAAGTGGGACTCGAGTAAGGAGACAGACAGCAAATGGAAATCAGCAAATAAAGGAGACTGACCAAGAAAGAAACCTAAGGGCTTGCTTGGAAGACCCCAATCAGAAAGGTGCACGCTCTCAAGGTAGATGGCCGTGCACGAGAAACTCATTCCTGCCATGGAAGGAAGGCAGTAAAGGGCCTTCAAGAGGCATCAAAACCTGTGAAAAGGCCGGGTGTGGTGGCCCATGCCTGTAATCACAGCACTCTGGGAGGCCAAGGTGGGTGGATCACCTGAGGTCAGGAGTTCAAGACCAGCCTGGCGAACATGGTGAAACCCTGTCGCTACTAAAAATACAAAAATTAGCCAGGAGTGGTGGCAGATGCCTGTAATCCCAGCTATTCGGGGACTAAGGCTGGAGATTCCCTTGAACCCAGGAGGCGGAGGCTGCAGTGAACCGAGATCACACCACTATACTCCAGAGCTGGTAACAGAGCTAGCCTCCATCTCAAAAAGGAAAAAAAAAAAAAGAACTGCAAAAAGGCAGGACACATGATGACAAGTCCACCTGGCCTGGCTGGCCAACACCCTCCCCTAGGCCGCTCCCATCACCCACTCAACAAAAATCACTCCTTACCCAAGCAGTCTGTATACCCTACTGTCCACCTTAGAAGGTTCTAGATGCCAGTCCATGTAGTCTACCCCAAGAGATCTGTAGAATCATCTGCTATGATTTGGTGATTCCACCAGACCCATCCACAGGCCTCCCATTGAGCTGCCTACATGTATGTAACATGTTTCAGAATAACATGCCAAATCCCCACTGAGAAATAAAGAGGTGAGCACTTCCATAGAGAGCAGCTGCCCTCTTCACGACTCTAAAAATACCTGTAACTGCACAAAAAAGAACACTGTCAGATGAAAAAAAAATCATCCTTCCTCACTCCAACCCAACAGCACAGCAGCACCTGTTTCATCCTTCCTAAGCAAACCTCTTATTTTTCAAGCCTACCACCCCCCACTCCAATTTCCTTTAACTGCTTTGTACTACAAGAGTCACTTCGCGGAACTGCTGCTTGCTCACGGTAACTCCTGAACCTCTGTCCTCAGGAGAGGCGGCAAGTTCAGGGGGCACAGTAGCTTTCCCACGTGGACCAGACTTTCTGCCAATCTGAATTACACCCTAGACGTCTTCAAACTCCATTTCCTCTGCCACTGTGCTGCCTGATCCCCCAAAGCATTCGAGGCTGTAGAGACTCTCTGGGTTGAATCCAGTTACGAAACCAGGGTAGCAGCAGCCGAGTGCACTCATTCACCCTCCATTTCCTTCTCCAAACAATTAATATACTTAATAACTCCAGCCCCGACGACAGACTTCTCAGACACCCCTCTGTTAACCTCTCCCCGCTACAAGCAGTGGGTCTCCACCAGAATTCTTCTGTTCCCCATCACTTAATCATTTTTTAATCCACAACAAGGACTCTGTGCCACACTGTGGTTTTGTTCTCTCTTAATCTTTTATGAGGGACCTTATCAAAAGCTTTTAGAAAATACAAGTGAATTTTGCCTACCAGGTCATCTTTATTATTTTAGAATTCTTTATGAAGAAATTACAGACTCTAACATTGTAAATGAATATTTAAGACTCAGCATTCACTTGGACGTGCAAGTCTGATTCAGGTTGTATTTCAGTCGCTGTGTTACTTCCACCTTTAGAAGGATCCTTGTGTGCCTCCTGGGAAGGAATGACTTCCCCTCCCCAAGCCCCCAGGTGTAATTTCTGGAATTCCCCCAAGACTTTCTGGACCAGCTGAAATTGAGTCGATGTTGAGTACCAACGGGACTTAAGAGCGCATTAACAGAACCTCAAATGAAGGAGCAAGTCACCGAGCCAAGGGGGCCGGGATATGGCAGCCTCCCCGACTTCTACCTCCTCTACCTTTCCCCAGGTGGATGGCAGGGAACAGCACAGGCTCCCTTGCCTCACAGCTGGCCCACACATCTGCAGGGAGCCAGTGACAGCTTCTTGATGTTGACACCACTTATGTTGCCTCCTAACACCTGTTTGTTGCAGCTATTATTTCTAATTAGCACTTCTCAACAGAACCAGCGCTGAGCCAAGCGCAAGATTCCCCCTGACGGAACAATTAAAGATGCATAAGGGGCGGGGGTGTTTACTAAAAGTATTTTCTTGGCAGGTTTCAAGGTAAACCTGTAGTCAAATGCACATCTCTTCAAGAGCTGCCTGTGGACAGGGGTGAAAAGCTGTAGCAATATTCCAGAACCCCTGTATGAAAGGCTTCCCATCAGGTAAAATAAAGGGTTAAGGTAATCCAGTTACACCAATGTGTTTTCCTGCTCACTGGGGGCATCCTCAGCCTTCCCAGTCACCTGCTCCTAATGCCCCATTTAGTTCAATGCTGCGCTCCAATCACCAAAAACGTAGAGATGGTTCCCACCTCCACAGCCAGATGAGAGGTGCCTGCCACTTCTCCAAAACGAGACAGTGAAATTAACATGTTTCAGAAAATATTCCACAGAGTGTGGAGTCCAGAGTATGCTTTATCCTTGAGGAGAATCATCAATGTCGAGTCATAAATGAATGTCAATTAAACGGGTCACCATAAACAATCTGCCCAAATATTCCCCTCCATTCCAGACCTGCCTCTCCAATCTGGGTGCCCTGGAGGACAGAACGGGAACTGCAGGTCCAGTTACTCCATTATGACAACCCAGCAAGCTGCTCAGCACCAACTTAATGAGCTCTTGAAAGGAAACAGGAAGTCTATAAAGTAATTTAAATAACTTCCAGTCCTGAAATAAAGGAAATTAAACCGCTGGCACAAACCTCTCCGATGCACACCTTCTTTGTCCCTCCAATCACAACTACAACTACAGCAGTCATACGCCTCTCCCCAAGGCCAGCCCCCAAATTCCTCTAACACAAAATGCAAATGCTGTCAGTCCTCAGAGCTCTCCAAGCTACTGCAGAAGCTGGAGCCACAAATGTGGCATGGTGTGCAGCAAGAACACGGGAATCTTCCCACAAGCCCCACGAGGAGTCCCGCGACTCCCTAGCTCAAAACCCTGGGCCAATCACACAACTCCACGGGGCCCCAGCATTTCACCACCAACAAACGGAAGCTCCGGACCTGGCCAAGTGACCTCTGAGATTATTAAGAGGCTCAAATGAGCACATGAGAACAGTGCCAACGGAAAACACAAATAAACGTCACTATTTTCCAGCTGCCCAGAGCCTTAGGCTCCAGAATTTCCCAATGTCCTGCTCAAGAAGCACTGTCCTAGCTTGTTAATTATGAATGCATATTCAAAAGTTCTTTTACGGCCGGGTGTGGTGGCTCATGTCTGTGTAAATTTCAGACACCAAAGCAGGTGGATCACCTAAGGTCAGGAGTTCCAGACCAGCCTGGCCAACACGGTGAAACCCCGTCTCTACTAAAAAACACACAAAAATGAGCCCAGCGTAGTGGCAGGTGCCTGTAACCCCAGCTACTTCGGAGGCTGAGGCAGTAGAATCACTTGAACCTGGGAGGCTGAGGTTGCAGTGAGCCGAGATCATGCCACTGCACTCCAGCCTGGCAACAGAGCGAGACTCCACCTTAAAATAAATAAATGTGATTTTACTTCTCCTAAGCCCCTCAGTGTAGGTGCTAATTTGCATAGACAATGATCAGTCCAACCAGACGTGGTTTTTTTTAAGGGCAGAGACTGTGTCTTCTCACCTGCTATAAATCAGTGTGCCCAGAGCACCAAGCAGCAAGAAGCAGGTCCTCCACAAAGGGTTGGAATCTATATCCCGTCAGTTACCCAGACATTCTTAAGCACCAATATGCTAACAACTATCCATCAACTCTCTACAAAAAGAGACAAACCTCATAACAAGATAAAATCCATAACTGGTTGTGAGTCTGCAAGGTGGGAAGGGGCTAGGGGCGTGGGATTCCTCACCGTGCAGAAATGGCCCCAGCTCCTTGCATTAGAAGGCCCTGCCCTGAGTGCAACGCAACCACAGAGTTTTGGCAGTTTCACCTGATAAACCTAAGCTGCCAGATGCTACGGACTGTTTCTGGCCACAGAGTTAAGTTTACTTTGTTGATAATAATCAGCCTGATATGGACTGGTCTGACCAGTACTCTGGATGCAGGATCACAAAAAAAGACAAACAAAAGAAGCTTAAGGTCAGCCTTGTTTTGCCAGCCGTCTAGGTATTACTACTGCCAGTCGGTACGGTCAACCCTTGACCCCTAGGGTGGTAAAAGCCAAGAGCAAGGCTGGACATTCAGTGTGGCCAAGAAAGCTGCCCGGCCTCTGAGCAGGAGTGCAAGAGCTTCACGCTCTAGAAAGAGAACCACTGGGCCCGGCTCAAAAACAGACCCTCCCAAGCCCACCCTGAGAAAGGAAATCACAAACAGAAATCTAACTTTGCTAACACTGCACGAGCGTTCTTGCAGCTTCACAGCTTCACAAGATTCTGTGGGAATCTGCTCTATTGCTCCCATCTGTCACTGGCCAGGTAAGATGTGTCTTGCATAACATGGCAGTCTTCATGCCACTGAAGAATTCAATGGTGCTATCTTGCCTATGGGCTGTGAAACTTGAACAACTGGATTCTGAGGGTCCAGAGGTCTGCTTGAGCAACAACTGTCTTCCTTTAAAGGTCTCACAGTTGAGCAATACAGTTCTTTACTCGAGAGAGCTGTTCCAACTCTTGAGTAACCACCCTTGCCCTCCAGGGCTCCCCAGGGTTAAACCCCACGGCCTCTGCCTCACCAAGGATGCAGCGACTCAGTCTTCTCACTACACATCTGTCTCCTAACTTCCCAGTCACATCACAGCCAGAGGGATACAGTCTGACAAAGTTCTGGCTAAGGTGGGGTAATCTGAAAAGCAAAATACCAATCATCTCCCCCGGACTTATTCCCAGCACTCCCAGTGGGAGCCGTGTTTGACTTTCCACAAAGTTCACCGGCCAGAAACCAAACTCCCACATCCAGCTGGGTGCGGTGGCTCACACCTGTAATCCCAGCACTTTGGGAGGCCGAGGTGGGCGGATCACGAGGTCAGGAGTTTGAGACCAGTCCGGCCAAAATAGTGAAACCCCGTCTCTACTAAAAACACAAAAAACTTAGCCGGGCGTGGTGGCACGCACCTGTAATCCCAGCTGCTTGGGAGGCTGAGGCAGGAGAACTGCTTGAACCTGGGAGGTGGAGGTTGCAGTGAGCCGAGATCACACCATTGCACCCCAGCCTGGCAACAGCGTGAGACTCCGTCTAAAAAAAAAAACAACCCCACATCTATGGCTCTCCCATCTTTAACCATTTTTCATGTAAATTCTTCATCTAGAAGGGGAACCACCTATCTACAACATTTTAAATTTCCCAGTAGCCGTGTTAAAGGGGGGAAGGGCCTGGTGCAATGGCTCAGGGCTAGGATCCTGACACTCTGGGAGGCTGAGGCAGCAAGATCGCTTGAACCCGAGAGTTCCAAGACCAGCCCGGGCAACACAAGGAAAGCCTGTCTCTACAAAAAAATTAAAAATTTAGATAGGTGTGAGGGTGTGTGCCTGTGGTCCTAGCTGGTTGGGAGGCAGGGATAGGAGGATTGCTTGAGTCTGGGAGGTGGAGGCTGCAGTGAGCCGTGACTGCACCACTGCACTCCAGTTATAAAGCAAGATCATGTCCAAACAACATAAAAACAAGGGCCAGCATGGTGGCTCACACCTGTAATCCCAGAACTTTGGGAGGCCACGGCGGGCAGATCGGGAAGTCAGATCTAGACCATCCTGGCTAACATGGTGAAACCCCATTTCTACTTGAAAAAAAAAAAGTGTGTGTGTGTGTATATATATATGCACACATGCACACACACACACACACACACACACACACACACACAATTAGCTGGGTATAGTGGCACATGCCTATAGTCCCAGCTACTCTGGAGGCTGAGGCACAAGAATTGCTTGAACCCGGGAGGTGGAGGTTTCAGTGAGCCAAGATCCCGCCACTGCACTCCAGCCTGGACAACAGAGTGAGACTCCATCTCAAAAAATAAAATAATAATTCAAGGCCAGGCGCGGTAGCTCATGCCTATAATCTCAGCAATTTGGGAGGCCAAGGCAGGCAGATTACCTGAGGTCAGGAGTTCGAGACCAGCCTGGCCAACATGATGAAACCCTGTCTCCAGTAAAAATACAAAAATCAGCCAGGTGTGGTGGTGCATGCCTGTAATCCCAGCTCCTCAGGAGGCTGCGGCACAAGAACTGTTTGAACCTGAGAGGCGGAGGTTGTAGTGAGCCAAGATCGTGCCACCACACTCCAGCCTGAGCAACAGAGCAAGACTCTCAAAAAATTGTAATACAAAAGGGAAAAAAGAAATAGGTAGAATTCATTGTAATATGTCTTATTTAACCCAATCTGTATACCCATTATTTCAAAAGTAATCGATGTAGATTTTATTAGGGTAGTTTCCCCTTGTTTTCATACTAAGCCTGGGAAAACTGGTATGTGTTTCACACTCACAGTACGCCACAGTGCAGACCAGCCACGTTTCAGGGGCTTAGGGGTTACATATTGCAGTAATCTAAAACACTGGCTTCCTCTACTGATGAGAACCTACAACATAACTCTGATCTGGCCCCACTGTAAAAATTCATGCTCGTAGTTCTCACTCACAGACTTTACAGAGCTAACCCCTACTCGAGATTCTTTCCCACGGCATTAACAATTATATTTGGGTGACATGTCAAGAAGTTAAGCTGCCTGGGTCTGGAGTTAACAGATTTTCATGGAATTGTGTACAACTTATCTGGTCCGTCAGATCGTCTCTCCGGGGCCTGTCCACCATTAAACTAGACTCCTGGGGTTTCTTAATTTAAAATCCTCATAACCCTTTAACTTGAAAACTCACTGTCTTCGCAATGACATGGAGTTAACTCCGTAGTGGCCACATAAACCGCTCCACATTCTTAAATAGGAGACTCCCATTTTGACCTAATTTGGGATTATTCTAAATTATTTCTGCCCTAGTCACATGTACGCTACAGACATGAAATTATACAGAATAGTCAGCTAGAGTGGTGCCCGCAAAATCTTTTGTTTGTTTGTTCTGTTTTGAGACAAAGTCTAGCTCTGTCGCCCAGGCTGGACTGCAGCAGTGCCACCTCCGCTCACCGCAACCTCCACCTCCTGGGTTCAAGCAATTCTGCTGCCTCAGCCTCCTGAGTAGCTGGGACTACAGGCACACACCACCATTCCTGGCTGATTTTTGTATTTTTAGTAGACACAGGGTTTCATATGTTGGCCAGGCTGGTCTCAAACTCCTGACCTCAAGTGATCCTCCCGTCTCAGCCTCCCAAAGTGCTGGGATTACAGGGGTGAGCCATCGTGCCTGGACACCTGGAAAATCTTAAGGCACAGACAGACACAGGACAAATCCACAGGTTTGGGAATTACTATAAGCAGAAGAAGAATGTCCACGGGGCATAAACTTTGGAGGCATGCTCGCAGCAACTGCTAACCAGAAAACTTTGCAGGTTCAGTCCAGATCTGGGCAAGATTGGCTCAGGAGTGACCCATCCATCCTGAGAGCTGACAGGACCCCATTCTATTGGGTACAATACAAGTCAGACGTGGGACGGCCTTCAATGCCAGGGTGGGCAGGGGTCTCACGTGAGCCCACAAGACACACACAGTTTGGCAGCAACTCTTGAATCATCCCATTTTCTTCGCACCGTCAGTACATGCTTCACTCTCTCTGCTTGGCAGATGTACCCGCCCTCTCCAACGGAGTGCAGGACCTGATCTAGAAAGCAACACTGGCAGCTGAAGGCTCCTGCTGGCTCATCAATCCAGATTCAGCTCTAAGAGCAGGGCAACCCGGGCGAAACGGAAACATACAGAAAACAGTTCACTTCTGGCTCGTTGCTTTGGCTGTAGGCAAGAGAAGGTGTGCACAGAGCTTTGAAGGAAGTACTGGAATGGGCTGAGGCTGGGCTTTGTTCCCAGAGCCCCATGGGGACAGGGCTGGCTTCCGAGCCCAGAAGTGCAGAGAGCTGCTCTCCAACAGGTGGAGAGCTCACCCGAGTTAAGTATCCCGGGCAGGAGAACAGAGCGGGCACCACTGTCTGTCAACACCAGGCTCAGCATCCTCCCATCCCCCAGGGTCCCTCGACTTGTCCCCAGGGCACTGGAGAGAGGAGGGAGGGAAGCAGAACATGCAGAGAAAGGAAGGAAGGAGGCGCCTCTTCTTGGCGAGCTGATGGGTGTGAGTGGTGAGCATGAATTAAAAAGCCATCTGGGAACAATGGTCTTTTCATATTTGGAGCCTGTTCTGCACAAAGCTCAGCTTGTTCTAGCAGGAGGACTCAGCTTTCCATTTTTTTCCTAATTCATTTCCTAGGGTTGTGGCAATGTCTGGCACCCGGCTCAACCCACTGGAGTATCCTTTAACTGAAGGATGTGCCAGGGAGGCCTCCTCCTTGACTTCGTAAGTGGTGGCATTCAGACACACAAAAAAGGACAACTTGGGGAAGCGTTTCTGTCTCGACCCGCAGGCTCCCAAAGAGCTCCTGGGTGTTTCTCTGAATTGCTGCCTAACCCACAGAAACACACACACCCTGGATGTTTTCAGCGGCCAAACACCCATTTCCCTCTCAAATTACGCTAGACATGCCACACCCAGCAGACACTCCAAGGCCTAACTGGAAAAGGACAGCAGATGGGCGTCACATCGTGTGACATGACCCTCCTCTATATTTGACCCGCTTCTGGACTCTCTGCTGAATCCCACAAACCCCTTAAGCAAAGCAGTTTTTAAACTGGGGGTGGGGACGAGAACAGCAGCCAACACTGAGCATCGAAGCTGCTGATCCTAACACTTTTTTTTTTTTTTAAGATGGAACGCTTCACAAATTTGTGTGTCATCCTTGCATGGGGCCATGCTAATCTTCTCTGTATCATTCCAATTTTAGTATATGTGCTGCCGAAGCGAGCATCATCCCAACATTTTAACAAACTGTGGCCTCACTCAGTCCTTACGATCCCAGGTGGGCAGCCTCTAAGCCAGCTCCTCCAATCCCACCCCCTGGTATCCACGCTTTTGTGTAGTCCCCTCCCCTTGGGAATGAGCAATACAGAGGGACTCACTTCTATCCAACAGAATGCAAAGGGAATAGGGCAAACGTGATAGGACATCACTTTCGAGATGAGGCTGCAAAGAAACTGTCATTCTGGTCTTCTGTACCCTTCTCCACCTCTTCTCCCTTATGGAAGCCAAGTGCTCCATTGTGAGCTGCTCTGTGGAGAGGCCCACATGGCAAAGAACTGACAGCAGCCTCTAGACAGAAGCTCCTGGGGAAAGAAATCCTGTCCACAACCACGTGAGTGAGCACAGAATTGGGTCTGTCCCCAGTCAAGCCTTCAGATGAGATCACAACCCCGACTAACACCTTCACAGAATCATCATGAGACCCTGCAGCAGGGGACCCAGCTAAACCACAGCCTGATTCCTGACCCACAGAAACTGTAAGAAAATAAATGCTTACTGTTTTAAGCTACTGAAGTTAGGGCTAATCTGTGATGCAGCAATAGATAACTAATACACATCTCCATTTTACAAATGAAAAGCTATAATGGAGGCCGGGTGTGGTGGCTCATGCTTGTGGTCCCAATACTTTGGGAGGCTGAGGTGGGAGGATCACTTCAGCCCAGGAGTTCAAGAGCAGCCTGGGCAAAATAGCAAGACTCTGTCTCTACAAAAGATTTTTTTTAAAAACAGTTACCTGGGTACGGTGGCACATGACTGTGGTCCCAGCTACTCAGGAGGCTGAGTTGAAAGGATCTCCTGAGCCTGGGAGGTCAAGGCTGCAGTGAGCCCTGACTGTGCCCTCCGCACTTCAGCTTGGACAAGAGAGTGAGACCCTGTCTCAAAAAAAAAAAAAAAAAAAAAAAAGCAAAGAAAATAAAATGCATAATTTTGGCCAGCAAGTAGCAGTAGCAGAGATGGGATTCTCAATTAGGCCAGACTGACCCTCTTTTTTTTTTGAGACGGAGTCTTGCTCTGCCACCAGGCTGGAGTACAGTGGTGCAATCTCAGCTCACTGCAACCTCCGCCTCCTGGGTTCAAGCAATTCTCCTGCCTCAGCCTCCTTGGGTAGCTGAGATTACAGGTGCATGCCACCACATCTGGCTAATTTTTGTATTTTTAGTAGAGATGGGATTTCACCATGTTGGTCAGGCTGGTCTCAAACTCCTGACTTCATGATCCACCTGCCTCGACCTCCCAAAGTGCTGGGATTACAGGCATGAGCCACCAAGCTAGGCACCAGACTGACTCTCTCTCTAGCCACCTTCCCCTCACCATGTGACATGCCCTATCAAGCCCACATTCTGGTCCACAAAGTAGGAAAAGTCCCTGAGCCTCTCTCCATCCTAACAGATGACACAGACACCTAACATTCATGACTCCAAATAAAAAGACACCAGATTCCTTCAGAATTTTAGAGGTGAAGAGCAAGGAGAGAATCTAATCTAACCTTCTTTCACAGAAAAAGAATCCGAGACTCATAACCATAAAGTAGCAGACAGGGAACTCGAACCCCGGCCAGGACGGCATGTGATTCTTTAGGGATTTCAGGAAACTTCCCCTCAAACATGCTGATTATGTTTGTAATTTGCTGGCTAGAAAAACTCCATCAGGAACTCCAGTCTTCTCTTTTGGCACACCAAGGTTAATGCTCTCTGCTGGTTGGCTTCCCTAGTACTTGGCAGCTTCTCCCACACCTGCCCCCTAAGTCCTTCCACAAAGTGATAGATGCAGAAGACAGATCAGATCGTCTGCCTCTTGGTGACCATCAGAATCGACATGTCACATAACACAACAGCATACTGCCCACCCAGCTTATGCTGAGGTGTGATCTAAGTTTGCTTTGAAATTCAATGACGTATCAGAAAGACAGCACAAACATTTCCATCCAGACAGCTAACCTGGGCAAAGGTGTTCTCAAGTACCCAGGGCGATACCACAAGCTTGCACACCACTAAGACTTCCACTATTTTTTACAAATACATACCACAGATGCTTACAGTAAATATCATAAATAATTAAAGCTAAGTAGCCTAAGGACATTTTGTGAAGCATCCTTGCTGTTTTTTTTTTTTTTAATTAGGTTCTCACTAATTCACAAGATTGAATAATCTCCAAAAACCTCCAGACACAGCCACAGACCAGTGCTATTTAAGTGATTCTACATTTTTGCAAACTTTTAAGCACATATTTTCTTCCCCATGACAAAAAGTAACAGATATTCACTAGGCGGAGTTCAAAAAACAAAGTATTAAAAGTAGCCTGTATTGCTACCAGCTGGAAATAGCCATCATTCATATGTATTCTTTATCTTCTATGCATATTTTTAAAATTAAACTGAAGTCCTGCAGTCCACAGAGCTCCTTTCATTCCATTTACATCACTGTTTTCCCACATTTATAACCAGGAGGCAGGAGTTTTAAATAGCCGCATAAGCATCTGCCATATGGATGCACCAGAGTTTAAATCAATCCCCAGTAAGATTTCTTACATAGTTTCCATTTTTCACTATTATAAATGTCTTGTTATAAGTGTCTGTAATGAAAATCTTTACTTATAAATTTCCTTTGCACGCCTCTTACGGTTTCCTTATTACAAATGGAGTTGTCACCAGTCCTGATCTGGGTATTGGAGATAAGTTAAAGAAAAAAAAAAAGAAAACAAGAAAACTAAACATCAGACAAAGACCCCACCCTTGTGAAGCTCAGATTCTAGCAGAGGAAACAATCATGGATAATGTTTTTTGCCAGACTCAATGGCTCACACTTGTAATCCCAGCACTTTGGGAAGTCAAGGCAGGCAGATCACCTGAGGTTAGAAGTTCGAGACCAGCCTGGCCAACATGATGAGACCTCCCTATCTCTTTAAAAAAAAAAAAATTGCTAGGCATGATGGAGGGTGCCTATAGTCCCAGCTACTCAGGAAGCTGAGGCAGGAGAACATGAACCTGGGAGACAGAGGTTGCAATGAGCTGAGATTGCACTACTGCACTCCAGCTTGGGCAACAGAGTAAGACTCTGTGTCAAATACAAAATACATTTTTTTAATTGTATAGTATTTTACCAGTGGCATATGGTATGGTCAGGAATGCAGAGTGGGATCGGGAATTCATGGGGGCACAAGCTACACATTTAAATAAACCTTATTTTAAAGTCTCTTGACACATACTGCCAAACAACCCTCCAGAAAGGGCGTACCAATTTTTATACCCAATCACCAGAACAGGGTATTTGATTTATTTATTTATTTTTTGTTTTTATTTTTTTTTAAGATGGGATTTCACCATGATGGCCAGGCTGGTCTTAAACTCCTGACCTCAGGTGATCCACCCACCTCGGCCTCCCAATGTGCTAGGATTATAGGCATGAGCCACCTTGCCTGGTCTTATTTATTTTTTTAAAGAAAAACTTTGTTCAAACAAAACAAAACAAAGTTCAACCTTACTAGTAATCAAATACGTTAAAACAATGAGGTCTCATTTCGCTCTCCAAATGGGCAGCCTAGATTTATTCTTCATGAATTGACCATTCATGTTCTTTACCCATTTTTCTGTATCTTTTTATTTTTGTTTACCATAATAATAACTACATAAAAACACTATTTAAAAAAAAAATAGAGACAAGTTTCACTGTGTTGTACAGGCTGGTCTCAAACTCCTGGGCTCAAGCATTCCTGCCACCTCAGCCTCCCAAAGTGCTGGGATTATAGTCATAAGCCAATGTGCCTGGCCTCCATTTTTTTCTATCTTTATGCATCTTTTTTTTTTTTTTTTTAGATAGAGTTTTATTCTTTCTCCCAGGCTAGAGTACAATGGTGTCATCTCGGCTCACTGCAACCTCTGCCTTCTGGTTTCAAGCCATTCTCCTGCCTCAGCCTCCCGAGTAGCTGGGACTGCAGGTGCCCACCACCACAGCTGGCTAGTTTTTGTATTTTTAGTAAAGACAGGGTTTCACCATGTTGGCCAGGCTGGTCTCAAACTCTGGACCTCGTGATTTGCCCTCCTTGGCCTCCCAAAGTGCTGGGACTACAGGCATGAGCCAGTGCGCTCAGCTGCATCACCCTATTTTTAAGAGCTCTTTATATGTTAAGGATTTAGGACACACTCTCAATTCCATGTGCTCTAAACACCTTTTCCCAGTTTGTCGTGTGCCTTAGAATTTTGTGATTAGTGACCAGCATGCACAATGTTTTTTTAAGTAGAGTACACATCAACCTTTTCTATTATAATTTTTCCCTACAAGGGTTAGGGAAAAATTGTCCTAACTGTCCTTAACTGTCCTACAACCATGTACTACATAATTTCATCATACTAGAGGCAGTGAAGTGCAGTGACAGAGATTACTCGTTTTGCTGTTGGTTAGATCAGTGTTCAAATCTGGGTGCCTTTGAGCTAGATGCTTAAACTCCAGGAGCTTTGGTTTCCCTCTCTACAAAATGAACTATCAATAGTGTCCACTTCATCTGGTTTCTATGAGGATTAAATAAGTTCATGTAAAGTCTTGCTCTGGAGCAGTGGCTCACATCTGTAATCCCAACACTTTGGGAGGTCGAGGCAGGCAGATCATGAGGCCACGAGTTTGAGACCAGCTTGGCCCACATGGTAAAACCCCGTTTTTACTAAAAATACAAAAATTAGCCAGGCATGGTGGCATGCACCTGTATGTAGTCCCAGCTAATTGAGAGACTGAGGCAGGAGAACTGCCTGAGCCTGGCAGGCAAAGGTTACAGTCAGCCAAGATCCTGCCACTGCACTGCACCTAGGTGACAAAGCGACACTGTGTCACAACAAAAATTAAAAAAAAAAAAAATCTTTACCATAATGCTTGGCACTTAGAAGTTCTAAAGCGTTATGAGCTGTTACTCTGATTACTCTCACTTACATGAAATATGACCTTTACCAGACACATTTCTATTTGACTCCGTCCCATTGAATGATCTATATATTTTCTAACTAGTTTTTCCCAATATATGAGAGAGCTACTTATCTTTTACATTTTTATGTTGTAACTGAACTCCCTACTTAATTAAATTTAAATATATCTTGGGGCACTAGGAAGACAGTAACATCTGGAAGTAATTTTCATTGTTTCTTTTTAACCATTATTTGACTTTGGTTTGTCCATCCTGACCAATTCATTAAGGCAGGAAAAAGAAATTAGTACATTAGTATATTCCACAGTCTCTGTTTTGTTCCCAGTTTCAGAATGCTGCCTCTCATGATTCATCACCAAGTCTGAAGATGTTGGCTGCCTATTTCTTCATCGAGCAATCAATGCAATCTCTTTCCAGCTTGAGCTTTAAAAATTATAAGCAAACTAGGAATAAGGGTAGAAAATTACCAAATGCAACCAGATGTGATGGCTCAAGCCTGTAATCCCAGATGAAAAAAAAAATTAAAAATTAGCCCAGCATGGTGGTGTGTGCCTGTAATCCCAGCTACTCAGGAGGCTGGGACCAGAGGACTGCTTGAGCCTGGGAGGTCAAGGCTATAATGAGCCATGATCACACCTCTGCATGCCAACCTAGGCAACAAAGTAAGACTCTGTCTAAAAACAAAAAAAAAAAGGAAAGGAAAGAAAATGACCAAATGCACCTCTCTCTCTCTCTCTCTCTCTCACACACACACACACACACACACACACACACACACACACACAGCTGTCCCTTGCTGTACCTCCCACAGATCCCAAAAATCTGAGGATAGTCAAGTCGTCCTATATACTTTAAATCATCTTCAGATTACTTATAACACCTAAGACTATGTAAATGGTAAAGAAATATTTGTTAAATTTAAGGAATAATGACAAGCAAAAAGGCTGTTGAGTCAGCAGGTCTTTACATGTTAAGACCCCATTTTTTCCCAAATATTTTTGATTTGCATTTGGTTGAACCTACAAATGCAAAACTGGCAAATATGAAGGCCAACTGTATTACATTTTTCTTCTCGGCTCTACATACATGATTATTTCAAGAGAAGACATTCTGATGTTAAGCCTCTTCTTACATTTCCAGGATAAACGCTCTGTGGTTATAATTCTTTCAAAATGCTGCTAAATTCAATCTGTGACTGTTTTATTTGGAATTTTTGCATCTCGACTCATGTCTGAGCTCAATCTTCAGAATTCTATTTTTTTTTTTTTTTGAGATGGAGTCACACTCTGTTGCCCAAGCTGGAGTGCAATGTGCAATCTCAGCTCACTGCAACCTCCGCCTCCTGCAATCAAGCAATTCTTCTACCTCAGCCTCCTGAGTAGCTGGCACTACACGTGTGTGCCACCACGCCTGGCTAATTTATGTACTTTCAGTACAGACGGGGTTTCACCATATTGGCCAGGCTGGTCTCGAACCCTTGACCTCATGATCTGCCCACCTTGGCCTTCCAAAGTGCTGGGATTACAGGCATGAGCCACTGCGCCTGGCCCAATCTTCAGAGTGTGTGTGTGCACGTGTGTGTATGTGTAATCTTCATGATGGTGTTGGAGAGTGTGTATGTGTAATCTTCATGACGGTGTGGGAGAGAGAGAGAGAGAAAGTGTGTGTGTGTGTGTGTGTGTGTGTGTGTGATCTTCATGACGGTGTTGGGTCCCAGATTTGTAAAATCAACTGGAATGCTTTATCTCTTTTCTATGCCCTGAAACAGTTTATTTAGCAAGCAATTATTCCATCCCCCTAAGTTTAAAATAACTTACCCTTGAAATTTCTTGCATCTAGAGCCCTTTTCAGAACTTTTTTTTTTTTTTTTTTTGATGTTCAGCTTCTTTCCCAGTTTCTGATTTAAAGATTCAGACATCTGAATCATTTCCCAAAAGCCAGGTCACTGGGATTTTCAAAGGTGTTGCATTTTAAGTTACTGTGTTTTATATTACTAATTATTTCAAATATTATATTTGTAACACTTTTTCTATCATTATCAACTTCTTTTTAGTTTTCTATACTTGGGGTTTTCTCTTTTCTTAATTAGACACGATAGTGATTTGGTCTACTTCCTTGACCTTTTTTCCCACATAAATAGCTTTTAGATTTATCAGTTTAGTGTTTTTAACCTATTTTCCTAATTTATTAATATCACTTTTATCTTATAATTCTTTTCTCCAGCTGTCTTTAGGCTTGTTTTATCCTTTCCAAGTTTGAGTTGGATACTTAATTCATTTACTTTCACTTTCTTTTATTTAATAATGGAAGGATTTAAAGCTACAAATGTGCCCCTGAATATAACTTTGGTAATAACCCATACATTTGGATATACAGAGGTCTCAATATTTCCTAATGATTCTGGAATAGTAATTTCATTTCCTCTTTGACCCAAGTGTGATTTAGGAGAATATTTTTAAATTTTCAAGTAACTGGATTTCATTAACATGTTTAATATTAAGTATTCTACGGAGGATAAAAACATCTCTGAAAGGAGATGAAAGTCTGGCAAAGAAAGAAAATCTTTTAAATAGAAAACATGACAATGTGAAAAGAGCGAAAAATGACTCATATAATGCTGTGATGGCCATATCCACAGACCCACCTTGTGGAAGGGATATAACCACCGCTGATCCTCGGGAACTGAGAGATTTGGGTATAAGTAGCACAGGGAGAGAAGAAGAGGAAGTCTCTGTGCCTTCTGAAAATTTTATTATATTATGGGCATGTACTGCCTGTTTAAAAATTAATTTCAGAAGCAAAGTCATCCCTCAATAAATGGAATAAAACCATCCTAGATACACTATCTAAGTATATAACCAAGTAAACTTCCATATTTTTTGGATGAAATTTAGAGAAGGTTTCCACCGAATAAGACTTGGCTCCAAGATGATTACATCTGTGACTAAAGGAGGGAGGAGGGGAAAAAATGATCTCTAATTTTGTAATCTCCAAGTTGAGAAGAATGAAGAGGTACAAGAAAAATAAAGTATATACATATATGCAAGTATATATGTATGTGTATATAAAAATGTATATATATGCATGTGTATGTGTATGTGCGCATATATGTTAAAAAGCTTAATCAGGGGCCAGGCACATTGGCTTATGCCTGTAATCCCATCACTTTGGGAGGCTGAGGTGGTCGGATCACAAGGAGTTCAAGACTAGGCTGGCCAACGTGGTGAAACCCTGTCTCTACTAAAAACACAAAAATTAGCCTGGCGTGGTGGCAGGCACCTGTAGTCCCAGCTACTCAAGAAACTGAGGCAGGAGAATTGCTCGAACCCAGGAGGTGGAGGTTGCGGTGAGCCAAGATCGTGTCACTGCACTCCAGTCTGGGCAACAGAGCGAGACTCCGTCTCAAAAAATATAAAATAATTAACTAATCAAAAAAAAAAAAAAAGCTTTATCAGGTTCCAAACAGGTGACGATTCTGAAACCTGAACATCATGGACGTGAAACTGAGGAGGTATAAAAGTCAGTTCGTCTACCTCCTTACCTAGCCTTTTCCATTTTACAGATATTACATCTTGTAGATCGTGCCTGCTACAGATCTCTCCATTATTACTTAAAGTGAATTTCAATCCCAAATTAATTGAATTAACTTGTGATTATAAGCATCATACCATACCATGTCAACTCCCTTCCTTCCCACAAACTTTATGGTGCTAAGTTAAAAAGAAAAGGAAAAAAAAAAAAAAAAACCAGACTCCATAAATCAGTTTTCTAACTTACATTGAAGAAATCTTTCCTAATTTCTAATTTCTGCAACTGGGAAATTCTGTATATTATGTTACCATATAATGAAGGATGCCAGTAAACAGAAATCCACACGCCTGCACACACAACAGATTACACTGTATGTAATTGCAAACACTACCAAGTTATGTACTCTTGGGAGCATTATTAGTGAGATGTGGTTATTTAATGCTTCATCTATTAAAAAAAAAACTCATTCCATATGGATGAAAAATGAGTATACTAGCCTGAATATGGGAAAAAATTGAAAATGTAATCATATATTACTTAAAATCTATAACGTTTTATGCAAAGATAAGGTGTTAGTACCAAAGCTTAGGCATTAAGAATGGCTCAAAATACAATGTCATGAGCTAATTGGTGGCTACCAAAATCTCCATCCCCAGCAGCAGACAGCAGGGCCAGCCATTTGTACTCTATTTGACTATTTAAGAAACTCATAAAGCAGCCGGGCATGGTGGCTCACACCTGTAATCCCAGCACTTTCGGAGGCTGAGGAAGGCGAACCACTTCAGGTCAGGAGTTTGAGACCAGCCTTGCCAAAATGGCAAAACCCCGTCTCTACTAAAAATACAAAAACTGGCTGGTCACAGTGGCTCATGCCTGTAATCCCAGCACCTTGGGCGGCCGAGGCAGGTATATCACAAGGTCAGGAGATCAAGATCTGGCTAACATGGTGAAACCCTGTCTCTACTAAAAATACAAAAGAATTATCCAGGCATGGTGGCACATGCCTTTAGTCCCAGCTACTCGGGAGGCTGAGGCAGGAGAATCACTTGAACCCGGGAGGCAGAGGCTGCAGTGAGCCAAGATCGTGCCACTGCACTCCAACCTGGTGACAGAGCAAGAGTCCATCTAAAATATATATATATTATTTTTTTTTAGTGGTGGTGCATGCCTGTAATCCCAGCTATTTGGGAGGCTGAGGCAGGAGAATCATTTGAACTTGGGAGGCAGAGGTTGCAGTGAGCCAAAATTGCATCACTGCACTCCAGCCTAGGCAACAGAGTGAGACTCAGTCACAAAAAAAAAGCAAAAAAAAAAACTAATAAAGGTACACAGCACCTGGCAGCTTCCACCAGCAGCAGAACACACCCATGGAGGCACACCCCACAGCATGCACTTAGCTCCCACCACAAGGCAAGGCCCTTAGACAGCGAAGATGCCACAGGGCACTGCCACTCTCCATGCTGGGGGCAAGCCACCCAGTAGCCACCCTAGGATCCTGGCACAGAATGCCCAGCTCTGGGGAAGGAATCTGCGCCACCTGCATCCCCATGTGCCAAACGGAGTTCACGACTCTGCACCGTTCGCCACTCACCCCTGGGGAGGTACAGCAGCCACTGCCACTAAAACAGAAGACAGATGACAGGAAAACCCACTGGCCTTGGTCCGTTCCCTAGCAAAGGGGAAGTATAAAAGTGCAAAAGGGAAAGTGGGCCAGCTGCACTAATCCCTTTTTGTCCAGCAGTAATTAATAGTATAATCCACATTTCAGATGCATTAAAGCGAAAATGCTGTATTATCAAAGGGCTTGGCACACAGCCCCAGGGCAGAGCCTCCCTCCTGACATGCAGAACCAGGTTACCTCATCTCAGCCTCCTCCTCTCAGGGGAGCTGACTCTAGACACCTCATAAAAGGACTAAGCTGGCAGCCACGAGTCTCCACTCTGTCCGATATGCTGTGTCTGCCTTCAGAAACCACCTGCTCCAGAGACAGTCCTCTGGGCACACGGGTTCTACTCCAGCAGATATTTATATCAAGTTCTACTCTGACCAACACTGAACATGTTATTTTTAATTATTATTATTATTATTATTATTTTTTTTTTTACATAGAGACAGAGTCTTTCTCTGTCACCCAGGCTGCAGTGCAGTGGCATGATCATAGTTCACTGCAGCCTTGACCTTCTGGGCTCAAGTCATCCTCCCAAGCCCACCTCCCGAGTAGCTGGTATGACTCCAGCTCACTGCAACCTCCACCTCCTGAATTCAAGCAATTCTTCTGCTTCAGCCTCTCAAGTACCTGGGATTACAGGCACACACCACAATGCCCAGCTAATTTTTCTATTTTTAGTAGAGACAGGATTTTATCATGTTGGCCAGGATGGTCTCGATCTCTTGACCTCATGATCCACCCACCTCAGCCTCCCAAAGTGCTGGGATCACAGGTGTGAGCCACCACGCCCAATCTTGTTTTGTTTTTTGAGACAGGGTCTCACTCTGTCACCCAGGCTGGAGCGCAGTGGTGTGATCTCTGCTCACTGAAACCTCTGCCTCCTGGGTTTAAGCAATTCTCCCCCCTCAGCTTCCCCAGTAGCTGGGAATACAGGTATGCGCCACCACACCAGGCTAATTTTTGTATTTTTCAGAAGAGACAGGGTTTCACCACGTTGACTAGGCTGGTCTCAAACTCCTGAGGATTACAGGCTTGAGCCACCACACCTGGCAACACTGAATATATTAGTATCACCAGTCTCTGTGTGGATTCTTCCGATTTATGCTAACCCTCCTGCCCCAGAAATACTGGGATGATAAATGTAAGCAGAAGTAAGATGCCCTTCCTCAACTCAATTTGGTGGGATGCCCTTTTTTTGGTGTTATTTGGGTGTCTCACACTAATTTTGGGGCACAAGGTAAGTTTCGATCAAGGAGTAGAAGCTGACTGCTGCCCCCATCCTCCAAGACCAAGGAGGAAGCCTCTTCCACCACCACTGAAATACTGTCTTTAGAGGAAGGCATGCTATTAGCTCATCAAGCACAAAACACATTCGAGCTAAACATTACAGTCAAATGTAACAGCCACTTAAAAACAGAAGCACCCAAAAAGGCAGTCAGTCTTCTCAGCAGGGCTTTGAAGCCACTGCTGACTGAGAACTTGATCTCAAGTCTTCCAACACCAAAGCACCTGGTGGAATAGGTACAACTAACAGAGAGAGAGCCTCAAACTCCCATGTGGCTCCACAATGCCCCTGTGTCACCATCGCAGCCCAGCCTCTGTGCTGGGAAGTGTGGGCACAGGATGGAGCTATGTTTCTAGAACCATCGCGGATACATTTCCTACTACAACTGATACTGTAAATGACAATTCATTCCTTGGCTCTCCTCTGACAGTATGCATGTGAACCATATGGCATTGCCATGTTTCGATTAGAGTTGTTAAATAATAGCATCATGAAGGAATGTGTTAGGTTCTAGGCAAGGATCTTAAAGGCACAGTTTTGGAACAATAACAGGGGCCCCAAGCCCACGCCTGGTACCCAACAGTAGCAACCAGCCTTCATCCTGCAAGTCCTCCTTGGAATTTGGGTGAAACTACTTATATCTCAATCTAGGCAGCTGGAGATTTAAAAAACGAAAAGAAAAGAAGAAAGAAGAATTTGATAGAAATACTTTCCATCTCAAATTTTGAGATCTTGGCACAAATGATGTCACCTAGGTACCCAACGACCTATATACTTGTTCCAAAATCGTGCTGTTAAGATTCCTGCCCAGAACCTAACACATTCCTCCATGATGTTATTATTCAACAACTCTAATTTAATTCAAAAATGGTGATTCCATGTGGTTCAAATACATACTATCAGAGGCCAGCTAAGGAATGAACTGTCATCTGCAATATCACTCACAGTAGAAAATGTATCCATGATGGTTCTAGAAACATGGCTCCATCCTATGCACCCACTTCCTCCAGGACTCCTGGACCCCCAAAAGGCAGCCTGTAAGCCATCAACTTGCAACTGGACATATCACCTGGGCGCTCAGAAGGTACAGACCCACAGATCACAGGAGTGAAGCTGCCCAGGCCAAGGGGCTATACAAGAAAGGCAAAGAGGAAGCCGCCATCCTGCACACATCACAGATTGTCCATTTGTCCCCTTCAAGTGTCCCCTAAAGTGCGGTATCAATCTCCACTGAACCTTATTCCCACAACACTTAGATTCTTTCTTTCCAGGGACTCATGTGAAAACCGTTTTTTTTTTTTTTTTGAGATGGAGTCTCGTTCTGTCACCAGGCTGGAGAGCAATAGTGAGATCTCAGCTCACTGCAACCTCCACCTCTCAAATTCAAGCGAGCCTCCTGTCTCAGCCTCCCAAATAGCTGGGACTGCAGGCGCATGCCACCATGCCCAGCTAATTTTTTGGGGTTTTTGTTTTTTGTTTTTTTAGTAGAGACAAGGTTTCACCATGTTGGCCAGGCTAGTCTCAAACTTCCAGGCTCAAGTGATCCACCTGCCTTGGCCTTCCAAAGTGTTGGGATTACAGGCATGAACCACAGTGATCAGCCGAAAACCCCTTACAAACACCCTTTTTTATTTCTCTCTCAAGTATACTCTTCAGAGAGAAATAAAAAAGGGCCTCACCAAAATACAATTTCACAAAATAATGTCACTTTATTTGGGGGAGGCGGGAGGCTATCAAATTTCACCTCAAAGCCTCTTCTGTCATTTCCTAGGAAAGACGCATTGTCTGAACAGGTAAGGCTGCAACATTTGGTTTATCCTCCCATGCCACCTACCTCCAGAGGCACGTGGGGGTTTCTTTCTTTGCACCAATTCCTCCACAGGACCCTGCAGTAGCTAAATAACAACCCCCCAAGATGCCCACGTCCTAATATCCGTAACCTACAAATATGTTGCCTCCTACGGCAAATGAGCAACTGAAGCATCTTTTAATAGAGGAGATGATCTTGGATTCTTCAGTGGGGCCTGATGCAGCCGCAGGGGTCCTTACAACAGGACAAAGGAGAGGGTAGAGACACACAGAAGGAAATGTGACAGAAGTATGACACAGAGTGATGTGAGGAAGGGGTCATCAACCCAGAAATGTGACCATGCAAGGAAACGGGTTCTTCCTCTAAACCTCTAGAAGAAACCAGCCCTGCCAACACCCTCACTTCAGCCTAGTGAAATTGATTTCAGACATCTGGGCTCCAGATACAAGGCAATCAGTTTGTGTGGGTGTGTGTGTGTGTGGTTTTTTTGTTTGTTTCTTTTCTTTTATGTTATCATCAACAGTCATTCTTTAGACACGAACATGTATATGTAATATTCTACACACACATCACAGTTTGTAACATTACTTAATAAAAGTTAAACACACAACATACATCCTTACCAAAAAAAATCAAAATACTATCTTAATTTTGTGTTGTTTGACACCACCAAGTTTGTGGTTCTTTCTTTTTTTTTTTTGAGATGGAGTCTCACTTAGTCGCCAGGCTGGAGTGCAGTGGTGCAATCTCGGCTCACTGCAACCTCCAACTCCTGGTTCAAGCGATTTTCCTGCCTCAGCCTCCCGAGTAGCTGGGACTATAGGCACGCGCCACCATGCCCAGATAATTTTTGTATTTTTAGTAGAGACGGGGTTTCACCATGTTGGCCAGGCTGGTCTCAAACTCCTGACTTCAAGTGATCCACCACCTCAGCCTCCCAAAGTGCTGGGATTACAGGTGTGGGCCACCGTGCTTTGTGGTAATTTCTTGTAGCATCAAGAGGAAACTGGCACAGCCCTCTGGAGAAAGGGGGACAGACAGAGCCACTGGACACACAGAAGCAGGGTGTCCCTGAAGGGTTCACCCCACCATTAGGGTTCACACTACCTCCCTCTCCAGACCCTAGGGACCAGCTGAAACCTCTCTTTCTCCACCAAAAATTAGGACCAAAGGCCTCAGATGCTGTAAAGAAGAACTATGCCTGTTTTTTGTTTGTCTTCAGACAGGGTCTCACTCTGTCTCCCAAGCTGGAGTGCAGTGGCGCGATCTCAACTCACTGCATCCTCCACCTCCCAGGCTCAAGTGATCCTCCCACCTCGGCCTCCTGAGTAGCTGTGATACAGGCACACACCACCGTGCATGGCGAGTTTTTCTATTTCTTGGAGAGACGGGGTTTTGCTGGGTTGCCCAGGTCAAGTGATCCGCCCACCTCAGCCTCCAAAAGTGCTGGGATTACAGGCATGAGCCACCACGCCGGCCACAAGGGCTATGTCTTAGGACAAGTGTTCAGTGGAGTATCGTGGCATTAGACAGAAAAGAACCCCCACACTGGCTTACCGCATTTGAGATTCGTAAATGTCCGGATTCATCAAGGAAACAACAGAAAAACAGCAGTTCAACAAAGAGTGTGTGTGCGGTACATTTTTGTTTTATCTGATAGGAGACACAGAGATAGAAACACCTACATTCAAGAAGAATCCCCGGAGCCACAGCTCCTTTTATCCATGAACAGAAGCCAGGCCGAGACAGCCTTACCCAATACATTGCACAGGTGGGCCTGCCTGAAGCCTCACCGTGATGCCAGGCAGCCAGCCTGAAGAACCGGAAAGCCAGGCCACATGCATGCCAGCCTCCTGAAGACAAAGAAAACAGAACGGCGGGGGAAGGCCATGGCACCCTGCCTGCCTCCGTGGTAGCCTGGGGCCACTGGATCTCACTGTCTTTCCAGCACCTGAGAGGTGTGAGCCAGGCAGCCAACCACATCAGAAGCTGGCTGCCGGCAGGCCCCAATTGCCCAACACCTCCAGAGGAGCCAGCTTTCCAGGACTGGGTTTTGCACACCATGCGGGCACTGGCCATGTTGACCCAATCAATGCATGGCACCTTGAAGAATGGCCCACACAAAGACTGGCCATATGGAGAGAAGGTATCCTGCCACTATAAATCACCTCTATGCAAAGAATACTCTTCCATTACAGGCTCACTCCTGTAATCCCAGTACTCTGGGATCTGGGAGGCTGAGGCAGAGCGGATCACGAGGTCAGGAGTTCAAGATCAGCCTGGCCAACATAACGAAACCCCGCCTCTACTAAAAATACAAAAATTAACCGGGTGTGGTGTCAGGCGCCTGCAGTCCCAGCTACTCAGGAGGTTGAGGCAGAAGAATTGCTTGAACCCCAGAATCGGAGGCTGCAGTGAGCCAGGACCTCACCATTGCATTCCACCCTGGCAACAGAGCAAGACTCTGTCTCAAAAAAAAAAAAAAAAGGTCTTCTCACTTACACAAAGGAGACCCCACCACCGCCATCTCTTTTATTTCCCAGGCTACCCCAGTCTCTTTCAATCACAAGCCAGACTACCCATCCACTTCAGTCTTAGACCCAGGTGTAACTTTAATTCCTCCCAATTCTCCCAGTCCTACACGTTTGCTGCCACTTTCCCATTTTAAGTTAACAATTAACCTCAAGTACTATGTTAACAATGAACATGAATTGTGTTTTGGTTTTTAAGGTCAGAGTAACTAGGACTACTCAATAGAATGTAAATGTTCAATTTTAGTGCACATATACAAGGCGCTATTTTGTACATGACGAGATGAAGTGGTTTAAAAAAAAAAAAACCTAACCACCTTTCACAAAAGGTTCTCACTCAGCCTCCTGCTTGTGAAAGATATGACTCTGAATACGGAAAGTCTCAAGAATGGTAATTCAAGCAGAACTAGTTTCTAGTTTGCCTTGATTCAAAATCTTTATGCTACTTGACCCACTTCTCTTCACCTCTTGCTTCTCATGATGCCCCTCAAAATAATAATAAACCAGCCCCAGAAATAGAATCCTGTCTTCCTTAGATGTCACCATATGACTAATTTATGGCGTTTGTTTAAAGCCCTTCACCAGAGTTGACTCCAGTAATTTCCTCTTCTTCTATCTGAATGTCCGTTTACAGCCTCTCTGTAACCTCTGGGTGAACTGAGAATGTTCTCTGCACCTCTCATGATGTGGATTCACACCCTTGTGACAGCAGAGTGGCTCCTGAGTAGAATCTCCCCGCTACAGTCAAAGCCCACTGGGCCCCTACCCAAGTTCAGGTGTGTATCTCAAGAGAGTTCGCTGCATGCTCCTTATGCCTTCAGACACCTTTAAAAAAAGACAAAGGGGGCTGGGCACAGTGGCTCATGCCTGTAATCCCAGCGCTTTGACAGGCCAAGGCACAAGGTTCACTTGAGCCCAAGATTTCAAGACCAGCCTGGGCAACATAGCAAGACCTCAACTCTATTAAAAATAATAATAATAAATTAGCCAGGTGTGGTGGCATGTGCCTGTGGTTCCAGCTCCTCTGCGGACTGAGGCAGGAAGATCCCCTCCCTCAGCCTTGGGACAGCAAGGCTGCATGGAGCTGTGACCACACCACTGTACTCCAGCCTGAACCACAGTGTGAGACCCCATCTCAAAAAAAAAAAAAAAAAAAAAAAAAAAAAAGGCAAAAACAACCAGAGGCTGAGTGGGCAATTTCCATGTGATCCCAAGACATGATGGGACTTTTCCATGTTTGGATTTGGGGGAGTGGGGTGTTACTTCTGCTTTCATTCAGGGAGGTGGGTATGGGAAGATGTCCCAAAAAATATCCCCTGTTGGGCTTAGAAGGAGGAATACATGAAAGGAATATCTGAAAGTGCTCCAAGTTTTTTCTTGCCCAACTTTCCAATGGTCTCCCTCACCAAGTCATCAAACCCCTGCCAATACTGTTCTCTCTCTAGCACTCACCTGGGCTCCCCACCAACGTCCTGGCTGCCGTCACGACTAAATCATGCCTTCTCTACTCCCACTGCCCATGCCTCTCTGGTCTTTAGCACAACCTATCAGCTGACTTCTCCAACTCCAGGGAGCCAGAGGACACTGTCCAATTAGCACCCCACAGATAAAGTCTGTCCAGGGAACTGTCCAACCATGCATTCAAATACCCAGGTAGCCCCAGTGTGCCAGAGACTGCACTCTGGACCAGGGCCAGGGGTAAGCAGCAAACCAAACAGGCTAAGACCTCTGTCACCTGCACAGAGCTCACACCTGCTGTCTCACCCATCCCCACCTCTGCAGACGCTGCTTTAGTCCCCACTTTCACTCTGTCCTTTTCTGAAAAGGATTTCCTCCTTTTGGATGAAAAGTTGATTTTTGCGGTGAAGTGGGACCTGTTTTCACAGTTTTTATTTATTTATTTATTTTTTAATATAGGTCTTGTTTTGTCACCAAGGTTGGAGTACACTGGCACAATCATGGCTCACTGCAGCCTCAACTTCCCAGGCTCAAGCAATCCCCCCACCTCAGCCTCCTGAGTAGCTGGGATTATGGGCGTGCGCCACCACATCTGGCTAATTTTGCTTAATTTTTTTTTTTATAGAGACAGGGTCTCACTACATTGCCCAGGCTGGTCTTGAATTCCTGGGCTCAAGTGATCCTCCTGCCTTAGGCTCCCAAAGAGCTGTGATGACAGGTGTTAGCCATCATGCCCCACCATGGTTTCTTACAAAATAAATTAAACAGTAAATGGCAAGAATTTTCTTTAATTGACATTTTGGGGGGGATCTGCCCCAGGTTTGGCTGTGTGTTGTCAGACTCTCTTCACTCTGGGAATCTGAACTCTCCCTGAAGGACTGAAGCCAGCCTCCCTACAGTCTAAATGCGGAAACTGGCAGTCAGTCTCCTCAATGCCTGCCACCGTGATTTTCTTCTGAAAGCTACAACTCTCCTCACTCAAAGTCTACCCTGCCTCCTAGCCAACCCAGAGAGAACGCACTACCTGGCTCTGCTTGCACCCTAGTGCTGGGGCTCAAGTTTCCGGGTGCCACTAAGACTCTGACCTCACTTCTGAGGACACACACCTCAGAGCCCCAGCGCTCCGTTCTACCACGCCCGCATTGTCACATCCTTCGATGCCTCATTCCCAGAGTCCTCAAGGCTGTCACTGGATAAAAGAATAAAACAGCAAAACACCCGGCACCTTTTCATCCTGCCTCGAGTCAAAAGAGTTGGGATTAAAGCCACTTGTGACTTTCAAAAGCAATCACCACGAGGCAAGGACCGGGTGGCCAGTTCGTTTGAGAAAGTGGTCTAATGCCGTGGAAACTGCCAGCTGCCAGTGGACTCGAGCCTCACTCCCACTTCCTATCCTGGGGAAAGTGGCCCTCAGGCATGGCGCCAAGTCCCAGATGGGCCTCCGAAACTTCCTTCAGCAACAGCGTGTGTGTGTGTGTGTGTGTGTATGTGTGTGTGTGTGTGAAGGGCCTCTGAATTTTCCATCAGCATTAGCATGTCTGTGTGTGTGTGTGTGCGTGTGTGTGTCTGTGTGTGAAGGGCCACCGAATTTTCCATCAGCATCAGCATGTCTCTGTGTGTGTGTGTGTGTGTGT
>PVKV010016293.1:0-51233 GCA_004027835.1 Alouatta palliata
TCTCTACTAAAAATACAAAAATTAGCTGGGCATGGTGGCACGTGCCTGTAGTCCCAGCTACTCGGGAGGCTGAGGCAGGAGAATTGCTTGAACCCAGGAGGCGGAGGTTGCGGTGAGCCGAGATCGCGCCATTGCACTCCAGCCTGGGTAACAAGAGTGAAACTCCGTCTCAAAAAAAAAAAAAAAAAAAAAAAAAAAGGAGGCTTAAGAAGTTCAACAACCAAACTTGAGATTTCTCGAGTAGACTCAGGAGCGGCCCTACATTTGTGCTGCCACAACGCTTCCTCCTCTTCTTGAAGAACCATCACTTGCTTCTCAATCTTCTCAAATGGACTGAGCTCCCTAAACAGCAGGGTCCGTATCTGTTTCTCTGTTCCCTGCCCATCTACAAGAGAGGAGCTTGCCGGAGGCAGATGCTGTCCATGAATTCTTGGGCATTTGCTTGTTTTGCAGTCAGGTGCAATTCAAGGGTGATCTTCTTAACTTTTTGCATTGATTACATCATAGAGACCCTAAGAAAATCCAGTGATAGCCACTGTCCTGAGAACTGGGAAGTGGTTCATAGTATTGATAGCCAGCTTGACTTGGGGGTAACTTGGCTCTGAAGCTCCCTCCCAGAGGTGTGGGTATGCACAAACATATGGTCAGTTTTCATCACTGAAACAGAACTCTCACAGTAGGCTGAGGATAAATAAAGTTACCAGCTTCACAGCCACTTATGGCATGCTAAGGGATCATCAGCTGTATCTCCATTTGTCTCCTACATCTAGAATGGGTGATATTTATTTATTCCTTCAGCATTTTTTTTTTTTTTTTTGAGACAGAGTCTCGTTCTGTCACCCAGGCTGGAGTGCAGTGGCTCACTACAACCTCCGCCTCCTGGGTTCAAGTGATTTTCCTATCTCAGGCTCCCGAGTACCTGTATTACAGGGGCCTGCCACCACATCCGGTTAATTTTTGTATTTTTAGTAGAGACGGGGTTTTGTCATTTGGTCAAGCTGGTCTCAAATTCCTGAACTCAGGTGATCTGCCCGTCTTGGCCTCCTAAAGTACTGGGATACAGGCGTGAGCCACCATGCCGGGCCCCTTCAACATGCATTGAATATTTGCTATTGAGCTTTGTATTCCACTGCTATGATTACAAAGATTAAAGACAGGGTACCTGTCCCAAAGGCACGGGCCAGGTAAATGCTGCAGTAGAGAGAGGATGACTGGAGGTGGGCAAGAAAATTAGGATGAGAGTTCAGAAAAGTGTTGCTGGCTTTGGGGGCAGGCTGGATTTGGCCTGACTCATCCTGACACTTACAGGAAAAGTGGGAATTGGCCGGATAGAGATGAGAGAGCCAGAGGTTTTTAGCAGAAGGAAGAGTGTGGCAAAGATTCACAGGCGTTCAAGCAGGGGCGGCTCCAAGTATCGCCGAGGAGAGAATAGCTTTAGTTGACCCTCCCAAGACTCATCGGTCCTGTAACCCAATAAACATATGACCTCAGAAAAAACTCTGCAAACAGTTTCAAATCAACTGCCTGTCCCTTAATTCCAATCAGAATTTTGGCTCTAAGTGGAAGGTCTGAGGGGGCCACTCTGGAAGAGATTCTTGCATCCTGGATGCTTGGTATGGAAGGGGGAGAAGGAATGATTAATTTTATGCCTCACCAAGTACCCGTCTCACTGGTAGACTTGATTTCTCCAACGTTTGTTCCTCTCTCACCTGAAGCTATTGGTGTGACTACAGCTGAGATTACAGACAAGATGTAGGCCAGGTGAGGAAGTAAATACTCATTCGGGGTTCTCCCTGGCCAGGTCCACTCTGAGAATCTGAGTTTGCTGATGTCAGGGATCATGTCTACTGTGTTCCCTTGTTTCTTCACCACCCACTGGAGCGCCTGCTTATAATAGGGGCCAAGTCATTAGTTTTTGGATGAATAAATCCACAGATAACTGAGCACCTGTGGGCATGGCAACTAAATATTGTTTTATATATAATTACAGAAAGAATGAATGTTTTGCTCAATGTCACCCACTGGAAATAAGTTTGAACGGCAGTTCAATTACATCAAGAGCAATTGCCCACTGCTGTTTGATGGATGTGATCCAGTTCCTGGAGAAATAAGCACATGCATTATCAAAGCATAATTACACCTGTCATTAAGTGGCTTCCCTGCAGATTCCTTCCTGACAAAAGAAAAGCAAAAGTTCCATAATACAGTAAGAGTGACTCACCTTTTCATCTCAGAGGGCTGTTCCTGCCAACTCAAGTGTGACATCTGCTTAAAAGATGAAACCAGCCTCATTCCAAATAAATGACATCTGGACAGCTCTTCAAGGATGAACATTTTATTGGAATATAGGCACTTGGCAGAGTAAATACATGGTTACAAAGTGTTTTAAGTTTACTTGCTTTATATAGTGACCAGAAAAGTCAATCCACAGTGCAGATTTTTTTTTCTTGATGTCACGACTTTAGAAGGCAAAACCTCAAACCCATCTCTTTATGGTAAAGTGTGAAAACACATGTTGCACTGAGTGGAACTATTATTATTAAGTCCAAAATTGCTATGGATAACATATCACTTAACCTTATTACGATGAACAAAAATCACTTTTGTCTTGGAGAATTGTGAAACCTTTTGAAATCACTAGCTCTGATATAGAGGACTACAAAACCAGACTTGAGAATTTTTATAATAAAACATGAAAGGCCGGAAAGCTTTTGGACAAATTGGAATCTACCCTTGTAGTCTCCAAAATCTTTTTTTTTTTTTTTTAAGAGAGCTTACTGTGTGTAATGCAAGGCACTACTCTCTGCTCAAAGCTACAAGGGAAAAAATGACAAGCCCAATTTTTTTCAAGGAAAATATTTTTTTCTTTATGAAAGGTCAGTAGTAAAAGAACTAGTTTAAAGTCTTGGAGTTTTTGCCAAAAACCATGTCTCAAGTTTTTATGCATTTCTAATGGCTTTGCCCATAGGAGAGATCCCCAGAGTGGCACACAGAGGCTTTTCATGCTGCTCATTTAGATCAGAATAACCTTGCTCCAATCTGGAAGCCACTGAAACAACACATACAAGTCTGTATGGAAAGCAAAATAAACTCATGGTGATATGAAGTTATTCCATTCAACACGTTAAAATGAATACAGAGCATTTTAAATGCACTCTGGTTTCCTGTTCCATCTTCAAGTGAAACAATCATCCTGCTTATTCTAGAAAACTTGTCTTTTTTTTTGAGACAGGGTCTCATTTTATTGCCCAGGCTGGAGTGCAGTGGTATAATCATAGCTCACTGCAGCCTCAACTTCCCTGGCTCACGTAATCCTCTTGCCTTAACCTCCCCAGTAGCTAGGCCTGCAGGCACGTACCATTATTATTTTCTGTAAGGATGGGATATTGCTGTGTTGCCCAGGCTTGTCTCAAACTCCTAGGCTCAAGTGATCCTCCCACCTCAGCCTCCCAAAGTGCTGGGATTATAGGTATAAGCTACCGCACCCAGCCCAAGAACTTGTCTTTAGTGAAATATGTATAGAAAATTCTTTGACTATATTCTGGAGTACATCCTGACAAGCAGTGCCTAGTTCTCCCTGACTTACATAATGGATACAGTTAGGGCACTGATGTTCATCCAGCCAATGCAGTGAAATGTACTGTCTTTTAGGCTTGAGAAAATCTCTTAGCTTTCCAGGGAGTGCAAGAAGCCCTGCGTTGAGCAAAGCAAGGAAGCTACGAAGCTCTGGTGTGAGGTCAGCCTGGGCTGGGGCTCACACTACTGTCCCAGGGAGTTGGGCAGTCTCTGTAGGGCTTGCTTCACCTGTTCCTTTGGCTTCCTGCCTTACTAGGCAGTGCATCTGGCCATCTGCCCCTTGGACTTTGGACTTTACTTAAGAGAATACTCAACAAGGGCAGAAAGTCCAATTCAAAACATCTCTCTGCTGGCCAGCAAGCCCCAAATAGCCCCAGCACAGCAGTGTGCTGGGTGTCCAGTTCCCACATTTCCCGCGCAGCCTGATGCATGCCAGGTCCTATACTAGGCACCAGGGATGTTACAGTGACTCAGAGAGGCAGGAAGCCATTATTCAAGGCTGTGGGTTTCTAACAGGAAGCAGAGACGATGACTAAACCCTAGTTTCTGTTTTTGAAGAGAGGAGCCTCTTGGAGAGACAGGAAGTAAACCTTATTTTAACATACCATACTAAACGCCAGGATATAAGTGAGGACTGGGGAAAGCAGGGACTGAGGGTGAAGTGGCCTTTACCTTCTTCCCTATGGTGGTATCCCTCAAAGACAAGAGGATCTAAACACTTCAAGAAAAGCTGCAACAATTAAATATTATTATTCATCCTTTATGACCTAGAAACTCTTCATGAGAGGGCTGAAGAGGGTGATATTTTAATTTCTGGTTAAATGGTTGAACTGCTCTAAAGAACTGAGATGAGGGCCAGGTACAGTGGCTCACGCCTGTAATCTCAGCACTTTGGGAGGCCGAGGTGGGCGAATCACAAGGTCAGGAGTTTGAGACCAGCCTGGGCAACATGGTGAAACCCCATCTCTACTAAAAATACAAAAAATTAGCTGGGCATGGTGAAGGGCACCTGTAATCCAAGCTACTCGGGAGACTGAGGCAGGAGAATCACTTGAACCCGGGCGGTGGAGGTTGCAGTGAGCTGGGATTGTGCCACTGCACTCCAGCCTGGGCAACAGTGCAAGGCCCCTTCTCAAAAAAAAAAAAAAAGAAAAAAAAGAACAGATATGAATTTACTTGATGATCTAAACAAGCTCTCAACAAATATGTTAAAAGGCCAGGTGCGGTGGCTCACACCTGTAATCTCAGCACTTTCGGAGGCTGAGGCAGGCGGATCACCTGAGGTCAGGAGTTCAAGACCAGCCTGGCCAACATGCTGAAACCCTGTTTTTTAAAAAAAAATGTTGAAATTTGATATTAAAATCTGGGAGGGGCCAGATAGCTCACGCCTGTAATCCCAGCATTTTGGGAGGCCAATGTGGGCAGATCACTTGAAGTCAGGAGTTTGAGACCAGCCTGGCAAACATGGTGAAAACTCATCTCTACCAAAAATACAAAAATTAGCTGGGAGTAGCGCCGCACGCCTATAATTCCAGCTACTCGGGAGGCTGAGACAGGAGAATCTCTTGAACCCAGGAGGCAGAGGTTGCGGTGAGCTGAGATCACACCACTGCACTCCAGCCTTGGCGACAGAGTGAGATTCCATCTCAAAACAAACAAACAAACAAAAAAATACTGGAGGAGGAAAACCAAGATGTAATACCAGGGACTGGAGTTTTTAGGAAATGAGCTGGTATTTTTCTGAAGGAGAAAAGAACAACTCCTTTTAATCTTTTGGAAGTAAGTCTCTTCCATTTTCATCATTAATGGTTACAGAAGATGTGTTTTGTCTATTTCCATTAAAATGTAAGTTCTAGGAGGAAGGAACAAAGTTATTTTTCACAATGGTATCCCCAGTGCTTGGCATATAACAGAGACTCAATTAGCTTGCTGAATGACCAAATAAATGATTTCAGCTTTTGGTAAGATCTTTGGAACTTGAGGGCATATACTTTGGCTTTTGTCTTTAATCATTTATTTATTCATTCATTCATTTTGTGCCCTTCTGGGATTGAACCAGGACTGTTTGAATGGAAAGATAGGAAAAAAAAAAGCTGTCATAGTTTGAAAATTGGCATATGTTTTCTTCTAACTTAAATTCCCTTGGACCTTTTAATTTATGCTAGAACAAGCACCTTATCTTTTCTTTTTTTATTACTAAGCCCAACACCCTGCGTGGCATGCAGTAACTGTTCAAATAATGTTTGTTTAATTGATAGGCTTTAAGCTCGATAATTTAGCTAAGTCCTTTCCACAGTCTAAGCCTAATTTGGAATGCTTTCAGGCTTACCCAGGCTAATAAAATTTTCTTGCTTCACCTGCATTTCCTGATGTGATTAATTAATAAGAATCATAAGATTAATTAATAAGAAGTCGATAGCAGGATGAAGAACAGGCCCACAGACCATGACACCTTCCTCCCTCCATTTCTGCTCAGCTTCTCTTGATTCTATTGGGTATGATTAGCTCTGCGGGGCTCCACCCAGCAGGGGTGGCTGTTCATGACCTACCTTTTCTTACAGCCCGACTGTGGACAAATGTTGAGTCCTTAAGAGATGGTGAAGTAGGCATAGCAGACAGTAAAGCTAGACTTAGAGTATACATTTGCATTCTCAAACAAAATTAAAAAGCTTTAAAGTGCATAAGAAGGTTGCTCCACTGAAAAGTGCAGAGTATATTCAAACTGTGAACCTACTGTTTTCTCGGTCTTTCCTGCAATACTATTCCCTCCTCAGACATCCTGAGCTCCCTCTCGCCTAAGTACGCCATCGCCTCTGTAATTCTTATTAAAACACTAAAGCAAAAATTCATGGTAGAACAGTTCAGCTCCACAGAGGTTTGCCTCAGCTACTCATGCCCTGTGTGCACTTCCTCTGGTTTTATTATTCAAATGACGAAAATACTTAAACATTTTTTGGTAACAGCTCACATGCAACCCCCTAAGAATACCCCTGTAACCCTTTGGCTTTGTTCCGAGAAAGACTTTAGCCAAATGGTCCCTTTCACTCCTCTGAGGGCAGCTCTGGGGAACTCTCCTGGCTACCTTTTCCCTCCATCACATCATCTTCGTGTGACAGCAGGACACCTGTGTTGGGAGCATCCTCCACCACCCACTGGCACTCATGAACTTGGGCTACCTTCATCTCCTCTGCTCTCACACCGGCCGTGGCCTGGGCCATGCTGCTTTGCCCTCCCATCTCTTCTCGTTCCTCAGAAACCTGGTTCTCACTGAGGCAGACAGGGTCAGAAGCTAAAGTGCAGCCCTCTTGCTGCGAATCCTCCCCTTCCTCGGTGCCCTTGCCCCCTCTTCCTTCCTGGGCAGCGAGTATGCAGGCCTCTCCGGGGAGCGCCCCCTCCACGGGCCCCAGGGACTCCTCGGTGAACCCTCCACTGGCTGGCTGAGAGGCAGGGCTGCCTACCTCTGGAAATCCCCCCAACTCCTCTCCATGGGCCTCAGGAAGGGGAGGTTGGGCCTCCCTGTCACTGACTTCACTTTCTTCACAGTTGTCCAGATGGGTGGCAGCTGCCTGACTGGCCTCTTTTTCTTCTTCTTCATTTTCTTGGGGAACAAGGCTCTCCCCATTCGTATCTTTTTCTGTCGCTGGAGCAGAGTCCACTGGTACTTCCACAGACACCGTCAGCAACTTTCTGAGCTCCTTCAAGGAACCTGAGGCAGCGATGGGTTCTGGCTCTTCCTGGACAGGTTCTTCTTCCTCAAGGGTCCCTCCAAACTCCAGCTCTGATGAGCGTGTGCCCGGGAGCCCTGCCGTGTCCTCTGCTGCCACAGGATTCAGCACGGGCTCATCAACTCTTGAAATAATCACCTGCTCAGTCCCACCTGGGGGCGGGCTGGGCCCAGGGCGAGAAAGGCTTTCTCTTTTGGCCAATGAGCTAGGGACCTCAGGCTGCTTCTCTTCCTCTGACTCTTGGAATACTTCGTTACTGAGGGTCTCACTACCCAGAACTCCTGGCAGAATGGCAGAAGCTCTCCTGGCAGGGCTGGCCTGGTTTGACCCTGTGAGGGGCTTCAGATCTGTTAAGCTGGACACACTTTCACTGGGCAAGGCCATGTTGTCCTCAAATAAGTTGTGTTTCTTCAGGATAGCAGCTTCCTTTATCACTGAGTGATATCAGAAAACAAAACATGACATTAACACTCTCCCTTGGTCACCTGGATTTTCTGATTCTATTGAGAAGCCGAAGTCCCCTCTCAGCCTCTCTGGCTATACAAATTTCTCCATTTCAAGACCCAGCTTACATCAGGGAGCCTTCTGTGATGACCGAAGACTATAAACTGGTTTTTTGGTGTTTTTTTTTTTTTGAGACAGAGTTTTGCTTAGCCATCCAGGCTGGAGTACAATGGCACATTCTCGGCTCACTGCCAACCTCTGCCTCTCAGGTTCAAGAGATTCTCCAGCCTCAGCCTTCAGAGTGGCAGGGATGACAGGTGCGTGCCACCACGTCTGGCTAATTTTTTTGTATTTTTGGTAGAGACGGGGTTTCACCATGTTGGCCAGGCTGGTCTCAAACTCCTGATCTCAGGTGATCTGCCCACCTTTGGCCTCCCAAAATCCTGGGATTACAGGCGTCAGCCATAGCTCCCGGCCTCAAAGACTGTAAACTCTTTCCAAACTCTGAGCCTCTGTAGCATTCATTCATTCGCTTATTCAAATAGCAAACATTTGCAGGGCATCCAACATGGGACAGGCCCTGGGAATCCAGAGATGAATAAATTGCATCCTCTATTTTCAAGACACACGGGGTCTACAATAGTATCACCTGTATGCCTCAGGGAGGCCCCAGCACATTTTGTTAGCTGCTAATGTGGGTGGTCCCAGTTTGTCCACCCGGACTGAAATCCTCTAGGGCAGGGGCAGGCCTTACGCTTCTCTGCTTTACCTTGCAGTGCAGTCCTGAATGTGTGATAGGCACTGGTACTGCACACGCAGAGGAGATGGCCAAAATGAAGACGCGCGTGCAGCCAGCTCAGGTTCACAGGCCTCGAGATGGGCAAATCCAATAACAACAACAACAGGTGACATTTTGGCCACAGGCCTCCTATTTATGGTTGTGCAGGGGCTGCAGTGCCCAACAATATCACATCCCAGGCTGCCATTCATATCAAAGACAGTACAGGTTTTTTTCAGCATAATTTTTCAGCAGTTAGCTGCAGAGTTTCCTTCTCCAACAAAATCAATATATTGTGACAATTTCCTAACAGAGAGCAATAAAGTGGAGGAAAGGAGTCCTTTTCTAATTCACCCAAAGGCATCCACGGCAGACTGGCAGTAGCCTTGACTGAGCCCTTCCTTTGTGCAGACTGTGCTGACACTTTCTACTCCTGGTCTCATTGGATCCCCTGGAATTAGCTACTGGGGCCTGGGGCTTGTGCTTGGCCAGTTTTCATTGAGGAAGGTCTTTTGTGATATGCAAGAGCTTCCCAAAGGAGACCAGATATGTTTCTGGCCCATGGTTTGATGGCAGCCCTCCCCAACACCCGTTTGTTTGACGGAGTCTCACTCTGTCACCCAGGCTGGAGTGCAGTGGCACCATCTCAGCTCACTGCAACCTCTGCCTCCTGGGTTCAAGCAATTCTCCTACCTCAGCCTCCGGAGTAACTGGGATTACAGGCATGCATCACCACATTCAGCTAATTTTTAAATATTTTTAGTAGAGACGAGGTTTCACTATGTTGGCCAGGCTGGTCTAAAACTCCTGACCTCAAGTGATCTGTCCGCCTCGACCTCCCAAAGTGCTGGGATTATAGGATGAGCCACCATACCTGGACCTCTCCAGCATATTTTTAACAAAGTTTTCCTATCCACAATCCAATCGCAGGCAAGGCATGATTCCTGAGGATATTGGGTGCCAGAGTCCTACCAAGACTTGCACGGCACTGCATCACCATCCAGCGCCTTCTTCTGTCTGGCTGAGTGGAGGCTGGGAATGTGCTGAGAGAGCCATAAATAAGCCTTGCTGCTAGAATCGCCTCTTCTTAGATTCATGGGTGGGGAGCGGGGGCGGTTAGAAGCCTATGCCTAAGAAGAGCCCTTTTTCCTTTGTTCTGTCTGGAACAGCAAGAGGAAGACAGCTCTTCACGAGAGATTCGAGGTTTCATCTCACTAAGCCTCAATTTTCTCATTGGTAAAATGAAACTAAAAATTCCCATCTCCTAGCATTCATATTTTTGTATTAAAAAGGGAAAATAATATCTAAAGAGCTAGCTTAGTATGTGCTTAATCGTAGCGCTCAGTCGAGATTAGTATCCTTCCTTCTTTCCTTCTCTCTCCTCATTGTCTCCCCACCTCACCAATGTCCATTTCCTCTTCTCTTTTCCTCCCTGACTGGCCTTACAGAGTCCCATTTCAGGGGTTCTCCCCTCTATGGAGAGTCCCTGCAGCACCAGGGAGCCTTCCTTACCTTTCAGAGTTTCATCAAGCAGGATCTGATGTAAAATCTCCTCATAGACATTTTCAACGTGGATCATATTGGTATGATCTGCAAAGATGAACTGCTCATATTTCTGAAGCTCCTGGAGAGGAAGAGGTAAGAAGATAAAGATGAAAAGACGTGAGATGCCTGTTCTTAAAGGAGATACAGAAAGGACAATTCCCACTCATGATTCCCTGCTTGGAGGGTGTGGGAGGAGGACAGTGTTGGCTCGTGGGCAAATTACTCAATTCATCAATATTTTATTGGGTTCCCTTCAATTCAATTCACTGTCTAGGCACCATGCATGACCTCGGCACATCTATTACTGTGGAAGATAAGGTGTGGAACTTCACTCAGCCACTGGTGCTTTCCTTGTACTGGCCATGCATTTTATGCCCTTCATGAGGGAAGACAGCATTGATCTTTTATCATCTCAAGGCCTCATTAGTAGGTTTGGAGCCTCCTTTTTTCCCTGTGTTTCCTTCTTCCTTTTTTTAAAATTTAACAGCACTTTACCAAGGAACGTTATAGATAGTAAAATGTACAGATAAATACAGCTCGATGGTTTTAAATATGTAAATATACTTATGTAACTATAACCCAGATCAAGAAGGAGAACATTTCCATCACTCCCAAAGTTCCTCTACACCCCTTTCTAGTCTGCACCCCTCAAGATATGAGCACTGATCTCATATCTATCATGGTAGATTTATTTTTGCTTGTTCTTGAACTTTATAGAAATGAAATTGTAATTATTTTGCATTTGTTTTTGAATTTTATCCATGTTACTACATTCATCAGTAGCTAGTTTCTTTTTATTGTTAAGTAGTATTCATTATATGGATAGACAAAAATTGTTTATCCACACTCATGTTGATGAAAATTAAGAATTTTTTTCAATTTTCAACCATAAATATAATTGCTGTGAACATTCTTGTACATTTTTTGTGGATTTAAGGGCTTATGTTGGGCATATACCTAAAAATGAAGTTGTTGGGTCACAGGGTAGATATATGCTTAACTTTATTAGAATGGGGCCACTTTAGGAGTTGGGAGAATCTCCAGTCAAGCGCTCTTCAGAAACATTCTCTCTTCCCTGACACTCATTGATTCCTTCTAGGATAGCCCAGGCACAGTGCATCCCTTAACCCTCCCTCCTTTCCACGAGCTTCCACATGGCTTGCCTTTTATCGGCATGAAGACAGGGCAGGGATCAAAATGTACCAAAGCATATTCCAGTGATTAACTCAGTAATCCTTGCACCTCACGGTGCTGGGGGAAGGCTTCCCACATGTGGCTCTTAGAGAATCCAGGACTTAGCCATGGGATTTGTGGTCCCTTGCCTGGAAGGACAGGATTTACAGCAGGTAATCAGAAGTACCACTTTAGACAACTCTCAGTGCTAGGACTTTGGGGCACTGTAGCCCAGATCACAGTGGGTAATAATGGATTCCTTTATACACAACCAAGAAGAAAGGCAAAGGGTTAGAGAGAAATGAGCTTCAGTGATTCCCTAGAGGGTCTAGAGGCAGGATTGTTGGAAAGAGCATTGCCCAGAAGACTGGACACTGCCCTGGACTAGCTATGGGACCTTGGTGAGCCACATCACTGATCAGTGCCTCTGTGTCTTCCTCCACTAAATGAGAGGCACAGACTCATGCCTGCAACACCCTTTCATCCTTCCTACATGGTCTCGCATTCCTGTTCCCCTGATTGTCATTCATTTATCAGGACTGGGTGAAAGCATGACTCTGCAAGTCCTTCCTGGCTGCATAAGCAGAGTTTGGCATTTTCCTTGGAGCTCTTCCCCATGAGGCAACTGCTGTGTTTCTCACATGGCATCCTGTTTGTCTGTCTCCTGTTCTCCACCATGAACTCCAGGACTGCAGGGATGCTGGACTGGCGCAATGCCTGGATCACATGTGATGCAAATCTAACACATACTTGCTGACTAAATAAGCAACAGACCTTTAAAATTTCAACCAGCTAAATAATTCCGTGGGAAGGAGTACTTTCTACGGATATCTACACTGTCGTGAAGTGACCAACTCTACAAAACAGGTCTTCTATATTCAATTGACTGAACAGGGCCATAGGTTTATTTCCCTGGGCCAGTTAAATTGGTATCTCTGAAGGTGGGTGTTGTGGAGTCAGAATCACGTTTTCACAGTTCCCCAGACAGTTCTAATACATAGCTAGGGATGAGGCTGAGTACCACAGGTCTAGGAAGCTGCTGCTTATAGAACCAAGGGAAATGTACTTCACTAAAATAAAGACTCCTTCTATGAGGCAGATAATCCCCTCATCATCTATTCTGTAAATCCAGATTTTTAAAAAGCTCTTGATGCTGATATAATAGCCTCCATTACCAAAAACTCTGGGTCGCAAGCTCTTTTGAAATCAATGCCTCCTGATTAAAAAATTACAAGTCTCTTACAGATTGGGCACAGCACACCCTGCTGATGCTTGGAAAGAGGGGAGCAGATGAGAAGGAGAAGTCTCCTTACCTTTCTTCTGAGAGGAGGTGGCTCTGAGGCCCCCAAACTGCTTTTGGGATTGAAAAAAAAATCCTAAGCAGAACATCTGTGTGCATCTAGCAGTGGACACCGTCAGCATTTGGGCTGCTGAACTGTTCTGCCACGTAAGGCCAAGGGTCAGTCCCTTGGCTTAATCAAATCCTTTCCTATTAAAGAAATATGCCCCAGAAATAAATGCCAAATACATCTAGTATGCTGACGACGATCTAAAGAAAAATAGCATTTACAGACTGTAAAGATGACCAAAGAAATGTCTGGAGTAAAATAACTCAGGCAAAGGATTTTCATGTTCCAGTGCTTGGAGACTCTCCAAGCTGCCAAAAAGTCCTTTTTAAATTCCAAAACCCTCTTTATCATTTGCTCCAAGAGGGAGCAAGCCTTGCTCCAGGTTAATAGATCATTCTTAAAACGCAGAAGTGATAATAACAGAGTTAGTAGTACTTGATACCATTTCCTGAGAGCCTATCATGCAGCAGGAAAGTGTGGACTGCATTCATGCTCTGGTGGCCACCAGGTCTGTGACCTTGGCTCAGTGGCTCAACCACTCAGGCTTCCTCATCTGTACAGTGAGGGTACAAATAACACCACCTCCTGAAGCTGTTTTCAGTCTCTGCTGGCCCACTGCTGTGCTCTGCAGATGAAGTCACACCCTTGTAATCGTGGCTCTCACTGGATGCTCAGTGTTTGTAGAGGTTTTAAATGGTTTCATTTATTTCATTAAGCAATATTACTGGATTTAACAGAACAAATATCCTTCTGTAATCATGTTAGCTAAGGTCTTTTCTGGAGGCAGTGGTCAAGTTTCAGAGGACACGTTGGGCCTATGAATCATACTATAATGAGGAACACCTGGTATCCTTAGATATTCTATGTCCACTCCTAGTTTGGCTCAAATTCAGATCGCTGTCCTTTGAGATTTTGTCTAGTCCAGGGGTCAGCATATCTGGCTAGCAGCTTGTTTTTGCAAATTAAGTGTGTTTATATGTAGTCAATGGCTGTTTAGGCGCTACAACAGCACAGCTGAATAGCTACAACAGAAATAGCGCAGTCCATGAAGCTTCACATATCTACTATCTGACCATTTACAGAAATGTCTGCCAACCCCTCCCTGGTCTAGTCGAAGTTGTTTGAACTTCAGAGACAAGAAGAGCAAGCTCTTTAGAGTAACTCATCCTCTTACTGGTTTGCACGTGGACGCCAGGGCCTTCTGCACAGTGGGAAGCGTGATTTGAACTAGCGCCTCTTGAAATATCTTCTTCCGGATGGTGCTGCTGTCATAATCATATTGCTGTCAATACAGAAACATATGTTAAATAGTAACATTACAATCTGTTGACTTATGCTTCAACAAAAAACTCAGCCACCCACTTTACCTCTCTTTTCCCACTCATGTCTGATAACTCTTGTATGTCCAAAGCTTCAGAGATCTTTCCGTGTAATTCCCTCACACTGCAGGCACAGGTTGTAACTGATAATGACTCACCTCACTCTTACCTTTTACAGGTATAGAAACTGAGGCAAGATCAAAACAGAGTGGTGACTTCTGCATTATAAAGAAGTTGGAGATAGAACTGGGGGTGAGTTTGTACTTTATTACTCCTGTCCCAGGTAGGTTCATGGAAACCATCACCATCTATTACTCCACATCCTCAAAGCAGGGTCAGTGGGTTGTAATGATTCCACAAGGGAAGAGAAGGCCTGGCTAGTGTCTCCATTAATACTGTGACATGTTAGCCAAAGAAGTTCAGTATCCAGAACAGGAAAGATGATTCTCTCTGTTCTGCAATGGACATCCCAATATGGAAACAAGGATTTAAGTTTAGATGTCACTTCAAGGGGATCACAGATAAATCAGAGCGTAATCACAGGCAGTGAGAAGAATGGTCAGGCCAAGTGAAGAATGGTCAAAGAGATGACAGTGTTTATATTGGAGATAATAACTTAGTGCAAATTATAACGCTATTCAAAAAGGCTGCCATGAGGAAGAAGGCTATGAATGAAGTGGGTAGAACTGAAATGACCAGTGGTGAGAACTTTAGTCTAACATAAGAAAGCATGTTCTTGCTGTCAAGAACTAAACTGGACTATTCTGAGAGGTAGAAATCTTCCTGACAGTGCAGGTGTCCAAGCACTAGTGGGACTACCCCTGTGGGAACCTGTTGAACACTGAATATAAAGTTGAACTAAATGCACTCACGATCTCTTGCAAACCTGAGGACCTAATATTTGAACAGCTTTCTACGTTTTTTTCGTCCTTTTATTTCTGTATGCTAAAGTATTTGACACTGATACTATCTTTTCTTTCGGCTCCATTGCAAGTTCATTACTATGTGTGTTACCATGATCAATATCACTTTCAATATCAATGATTTAGTTGCTAGAGTTTCCTCTTGCCTGTGAGGCATCAAGATCAAGTACGAAATTCAGAGGCCAACCTTAGGCTCTGTGGGACTTTGATCTTCTGTTCCAAGGCACTGTTTGGGGGAACTAGGTAGCAGCAAAAAAAAATTAGTGGACTAGGTGTATGACAGTTTATCCTTAAACTTACCATTAACCAGCCTGTTGAGCTTAATTAAGTCACATTAGCTTTCACAGAATCAGTTCCTCATCTGTACAATGGGGGCATATTCTAATTAATGCACAAGTTCTTGTGGGGATCAAGTAAAAGCCTTTAAAATATAACATATATAAGTGCAAGCTCCTATTATTAAAACTATTTTAATATACACTCATGCTGAAGTACATTTAAAATAATTTCATATGGTAGGTTTCTTTTCCTTGGATTATTCACTATGAGGTTTTGATTTTTCAAAATCAATAAAATATCTGCCAGTTTAATGGATTTTACTATATTGCAACCTCTTTGAAGAAAAACGCTGTGCCCTATTTTTACATCCCACGCAAGGCTTATAGTGGACAGCCAATAAAATTTGTCAAGTTCCATCTCTCTGAAGGCTGGGATGCAGGGCCTATGAAGCTGGGGACCCGCAGTGGCCACTAGATGGCAGAAGAGGCACAGAAGTCACACTGGAGAAACTGGCGGATTGACAGTCACTGGACTTCGGAGAGGAAGGGGTGGGGAAACAGAGCAAAGGAGAGAACATGGTATTTTCCATTTCACAAAAGAAACGGGAGAAACAAAAGAAACGAGAGAAACACATTTTCATTTTATGCTTCCCACAAACAAGATAATGGTTTTACCTTTAAGACTCGGAGCTTAACCTTCTCAATGGCAACTGCAGCTTTGGAGGCCTCTCCTTGGAGATGCGGGGAAAGCAGCTGCTCGAAAGTGAACACTGCATTCTCCATTAGCTGGAAACCAGAAGGGACACAGAAACAGACAACAGTCAGAGGCTGGGATCACCGCCCGCAGGCCTGGCTAAGTAGACCTGGAGAGCAGGGGCCATCACAGAGGAGTCCTCTCGGCGGCTCCTCCAGGGGTGACCCAGGGCAACATCACCCCACAACTGGGGCTGTGAGACAAAAAGTTACATGGCCACAGTGGGAGCAGGAAGAAGTTGGAAAACCCCAAACCACGGAACTGAACAAGCATTCTGTCATCTCCGTGGGCACTTCTGTTCTTTGATATCTGCAGCCACTGATTAAGGGATGAGGCGGGAGCCTTCTTCAACTCCTTTTTGGCTGCACCTCCACTTTTAAGTGGTGTAACCACTCAGCAGCACCTCTTTTCCTCTCTCTGCAGGGCTGGGAAGAGGTGCAGGTCAGGGATGGCTGGGGACTCTGGCTGACACGCTCATGGGTCCGAAAGCAGAATTAGTTCAGGTATCTTATTCTCTGCACCTTTGCCTGTGTTCCCGTCACCAGGGTCCAGTATTGCAAAAGAGACTTCTGCTAAACGGTTGCCCAATTTTGTTCCTTGTTCCTCTTTAATCCCTTACAACTCAAGGGTTAGGTAAAATGTATCATTAATCCTGCCCATAACTTTTATGAAAAAAAGTTCCTCTCTTCCCCAAGCCTGAGATCTCAAAGCATCCAATGTATACTTTTTTTTTTTTTTTTTTTTTTTTTTGAGACACAGTCTCGCTTTGTCGCCCAGGCTGGAGTGCAGTGGCACAATCTTGGTTCAATGCAACCTCTGCCTCCAGGGTTCCAGCGAATCTTTAGCCTCAGCTTCCAAGTAGCTGGGACTACAGGCATGCACCACCATGCCTGGTTATTTTTTTTTATTTTTGGTAAGCATGGGGTTTCGCCACCCTGTCCAGGCTGATCTTAAACTCCTGACTTCAAGTGATCCACCCTCCTCGGCCTCCCAAAATGCTGGGATTACAAGTGTGAGCCACCGTGCCTGGCAACAATATATACCTTTATCATACTTTCAACACTGTAGTGAATTTATCTAAGAATTTGTCTCACTCAAGCTCCCTGAAGTGGGATCTGGTACATGTCTGGCCCACAGTAAGGTCTGGTTAGTGTCTATGTGAAATGACATGGTGCCCTTCAGAGCTTTGATGACCTTTGTTCATTTAGGAAACACCATAATATGGAAGGAGTTTGTGCTATTAATTCCTGTTCCTGGGGAAAAGGTTCCTTATGAAAAAAAAAAAAAAAAGAAATCTGTCAAGTAGACACAAGAAATTCTAATATGAAGCTGTAACTGATTGTTTGATTAATTGGTTTACTCTTAATTATGTCAGGGAATTAAATTAAGCCAGTGGTTCTCATTCCTGGCTGCATATTAGAAGCAGCAGGAATCAGGGTAGAGAAGTTCTATCAAAAGGTAGCCATATAGGCTGGGCATGGTGGCTCACGCCTATGATCCCAGCACTTTGGGAGGCTGAGGCAGTCAGATCGCCTGAGGTCAGGAGTTTGAGACCAGCCTGGTCAACACAGTGAAGCCCCATCTCTACTAAAAATACAAAAATTAGCTGGGTGTGGTGGCACACGCCTATAGTCCCAGCTACTGCGGAGGCTGAGGTAGGACAATCACTTGAACCTAGGAGGCAAAGGTTGCAGTGAGTGAAGATCACACCACTGCACTCCAGCCTGGGTGACAGAGTGGGACTCTGTCTTAACAATAACAAAGTACCCATACACACACACACACACACACACACACACACACACACACGTATGTATAGAGCAAAGTACTTATATATACATGGTATATACAGAATCAGAATCACTGGGGATAGAGCCTAGACATCAGTATTTCCCTCAGGTGATTCCAATATGAGCCAAAGTTAAAGCACTGATGTGATAAAGTGGTTATCAATTAATGCTACTTTATTTTTCTGAGCTATATCTTCTCTATGATGTTCATCCACATGGAAGGAAGATGAAGCCAGTGGAGGACAGGTTCTGTCCTCCCTCAGCATGATGGCTAAAGAGATGCGATGTATTTCCCTGAGCTACACTAGCAGCCAGTGTCACTGGCCAGCACCCATTTCTCTGCTCTCTTTCTACCGTAATCACCATGGATGCCCCTGACACACCCACCTCCTGCATGTAGTTCTGTGTCCTCTGAACCACCAGATCAACATGGGGGAATCTGAAGCGGCTCTTGAGATCCTGCAGGTGCTCATGAAGCAGGTTGACTTTAGTATAACAAGGTTCCATCTTCACGGAATGCAGTGGAAGATTCATAAGCTGGTCTAGATGCTGCATTTTGGTGAAAGGAAACATTAAACACGCTCAGATTTAGAAGTGGTATTGCATGCATATTGCATATTACATACATTCTAAACAATCAAATGCATGTTGTTAAAGTGAATCACTACTCAGATCCCTACAGCTGTGACACCTTCAATTGTCTTATTTTCCTCCAGTTCCTAGGGCAGCTGTAATGCTAGGACAGAAACCAGCAGAAACACCAACTGGATGATAGGAAGACCCAGGGGAGCACCCAGGGGGACTCCAGTCTTTGTAAGCTGTTGATGGACTCTAAGCTCCTACTTCCAGAGCTTAAGAACCAGGCAGGCAGGCTCTGACACATGGTTGCTGCTGGGCTCCCAAGCTTCCAAAACCTTCTTTAATGAGTGACACTCCTCTTAAAAAACCCCAGGGAGGTTGGGATGCTCCCTTGACTCCTGGACTTTGGAAGGGAAACCAGAGTTTGTCACAGTTCTATGAGGCTCTGCAAGGGCCCACAGGGCTTCCCTCTGCTATAGGTTTCTTCAGGTGCTAGTGGACGGGAAGTAGATAGGCAGAGGCCTGACCTGGAAGAAGTATCCAGTATGAAAAACTGGGGTCCCTCCTATTCTAGTTTGCACTCAATTGATGAGGTCATTGGGCTTCCAGGATCAGACCTCATCTGCTAAAGCCCTAAAGTGCTATCAACAGATGTTATTGCAACAGAATGCATTCTGTTTTCCAAACTTATTTTAAAATCATTTTTTAAAGGGAATACTGGAGGTTTAAAATAAACAGTGGAATAGGTGGGGTGGAAGGAGGCAGAAAGAAAGGTTCTGAAAATGGAGGCTCTAGAGAGAACTGGGGAATGAGGCAGGGTGCATATGAATAATATAGGATGCACTGTCCGACTCTGCCACAGGCAATATTTTCCTTTTCCTTCTTTTCCTATCTTTTCTGTTACTCAGGGCAACCATCTTGCCCAGAGACCATGTATTGAAACTCCTAGTAGGAGGCTTGATTAAAGATGAGGGGAGCCATCTGAGGGCAAATTTAAGTCTTGCCAGTTGGATATTGGGTGCTAAGCAGAGTGGCTAATGTCTACGTTTTGTAACACGAATTTTGCTCTGGCCAGAATAAAAAAAATTAATTTTTCTTTACAGTGCAGCTTGGCCCCCAGCACAATGGTGCAGCAAGCTGGGTCATTAGGGCCACTCAGGGAAAGGAAACCCAGAAGCCTGGCATGCTGGCCAAAAGGTAAGAATTTCTTAACAGTCAGATTTCTGGCTTCTCTCTCTCTGTGAAAACAGCTGAATGAATGGTAAAAATCACTATCTCCATCTTGTTTTATGTCCTTGGGAGCTTGACTTTGTAACCACATAGCAGTACTTTCTCTTGGTCTCTGCCTTCCAGAGAACAGGAAGTTTAGGGTTTATGTTGAGTAGTTAAAAGCCTTTGCAAACTCAAAATTAATGACTTTAGATTCCTTCTGGGAAGGGCAGTAGAGATTGCCCCATGTTGTAGCTCAGTAGCTAAGGTTTTTCCCTTTCACACTGGTGGTCTGAGTGCAATTCCATGCTTAGGAAGTAAGTCCTTTCTGGTTGAATATCTGTATGATCTTGTCTAGTTTCTTTTCCTTTATGAACTATCTTAAATTTTTATCTGAGCACCTGGGAGATTACCTTTGGTAAAGTTCAAAAGCCAGAAATATTGGCTATTTGGTCTGGCTAAAATTGGCTAATAAGAAATGTTGAAATGACTGTATTGAAGAGTGCTATGGTTAAAAGTCAGCTTAATTAAAAGTGGATATTCAAGCTTTAACAGCCTGAACTCCTTGGGAAAAACAGGAGGCACCAGAGACCCCTTTCCTCATTCTGTTCTTCCAAGGACTCCACCATAAATCCAATAATCAATTAAGAAACTAAAAAACTGGCAAATAAAAAAAATCTTACAACTGCTATAGTAATGTTCTGTCTGTGTAATTATATATGTGCTGTGTGTAATGTTTATGTAAAGAGCTCTAATTAAGTGGCTTAAGTAAAAATAACTGCTTAAATCAAATATTTTGAAAGCAAAATAGAAACTGTAATGCCTTTTAGTTCCTTTTAGTTCATGTAACTTTAGTAATCTTTGGGAAATAAAAGCAGCTTTAAAGATTATTGATAAAAGAAAGACATTTTGTCTAAATTATGCAGGTCAAATAATAGGTTTGTTAAATGCTTTAAGGTCATAAACTGCTTTCACTTTTGAAATTTGTTCAATTTATTTTGGAGACATTAAATTCTAAATAAAGCCTGGGGAGATATGGAATTAGCCATGCCCCCTAGATATGCAAAGAAAGTTATAAAGAAAAGAGGTTTTATATAAGAGAGGATGTCGTATGGTAAATTCTTGTCCTAAAGTAAAATGACTGGTTGTTTAAAAAGAGGGATGTTTAGGGCAAGTCAGAAAGTCTAAACATATCATACATGGTCTGTGTAAGTTGTAAAATAATTTATTAAAAGGAATCTGTGACAGAAATGTTATACAATTTAAAGGTGATTAGGCTTCCTAAATGCTTCATAAAATGCCACTATGACTTTTAACTATATAGCTTGCCTACTTCACAGCTATGTAAGGCCTGGAACACTAGGTTCCACATATTTAAAATCCCTTACTTGTCACGGTTTTTACCAAACATAAAAGTTGCTAATAGTTAACACTGTAATACGTAATTGAGCCTACTGAAAAAATAGGTTTACATGCAAGGTGTGTAAGAAGAATGAAATGTGGTTTTTGTAAGAGATTGTAAGAAGGTATGGGAATTTTAATTTTTGCCCAGGTTAGAGGGTTAAAGGATTGTTTTAAATTGAATAAAGCTAAAGGTTTGAACAAGTTGTGGAAGGTTTATAAAAAATCAATTGTAAGAGACTCTATGTGTGAATATATTGGCTAAATAAAATGACATTATTATTTTTTCCCTAAATTGGACATTGGAATAAAAGCACAACAGAGTTTTCTTGGAACACTGTTCTGCTCTGAGGAAAAAAAAATTCTAAAGGGTTATAAAAGGTTTATAAAAATCTTACCTTGTGATCAAACTAATTAAAACTGAATATATTTATAAAATGTTATTAAAAACTAGCTTTAACATTAAAAATACATGAATGGAAGCATAAAATTTGGCTTTCTCTTTTAAAAAGATTTTTGTGTAATATTAAAAGATAATAAAAGGTTTTGTTTACCTTTTAAGTAAACTACAAAAGAAAAAGTGGGGGGAAGGGAAGGAAAGCAGACAGTCAGTTGGCCTTATGCTAACTTCATTGGATCCTGTTTAAAAACTGGTCTCCTTTCTATCAGAATAATGTTTCATCCTTTTTAAAATGTTTGAGTTATCATTTTGGCTAAATGAATGACTTATGTTAACCTAAGATTCTATTTTGTAATATTCAATGTTTTAAACCTGTGGTATTTAACAAACCTTTCAAAACCAAGCTTTAGATTATCATGCTAAATTGGTCAATGCTAAAATTGTTTAAAGATACAATCTGAATGAACTCCATGGTCCAAGTCAAATTACCCATGATAACCCATTAGTCATCAGCGCTGTGCACCTAAATTGGAGAAACAACTGGTATGTCCTCTTACGTAACAACGTAAGTCCTCTTATGTTATGCACAGACTCATGAAGAACCAGGATAGCTGCCTTGTCCTTCCTGAGTCCTTAAGCTTTTGTTTAATAACAAAAAATGACTCGCCATGGAAAAGATGAAATAATCCAAATTGAATATACTGATGTGGTGTCTCATAAATTGTAGAAATAGTTAGAACCAATATTTGGTTTCATATTCCTGGGAAAACAATTACAGCTTCAGGTACATATGGCTACCTGATGGGCCATTTAAACATTTACAAAGGGATTTCATTCAATTGTTATTTTCAATGAATGTTTTCTGGTTGTATAAAAGTTTTCCCATGGTAGAGGGCTGATGTTTTAACAGTAGATTTTTATTATGCTACAGTGTATTTTCACCAGGTAAAGAAAGCTTTTTATGGTTCACTGAGGACAATCCCTTCATTATCTAGAATCTGAAGATTAGATCTTCTGAAAACATCACTGAAAGACTGTCCTTGCCCTCCACACTACAGAAAAACTTTCGAGCCTTGAACCTTGGGTTCATAATCTCACAGCTGAGAAGGGTCCCTCCACACTCCTGGAACTGTATACCTATTGGACCCCTTAAGCTAAATTAACCAGGGAAATTTCTCCCCAGAAGAAGATGACATTCTTGATGTGAACAGCTTTTCCCAAGAGCATGTGATTCCCAAGACTTCTGCTATCGCAAGACTCTGATCTTTCAATTTTTGTGTGTGTGTATGCTTCTACGAATAATATAAATGAAAAGGGGGTCTATAATGTGCACTTATAGGGTATACTTTTATTTGTGAAGGATTTTGCAGCCAGCCTTATATATGAATAACCTCATACTTTCATAGATAAAAGATGAAGGTCTAATGTGAGAAACTTTAGTGGTATATATGTTGCCTCATAATCAGTCAAAACTCCTCTTAACCTGCATCATGGATTAGAGAGAACATTGCCAGGAGGCCTTCACTCTTCTAGACGGACATCATTTGTTATATCCTTTTTCCATGGTTTACAATAAAAGAGGCAATAATTAGAAATGTCTCCCTCATAATAGGCCCTACAGCAAATTCTACTTTAAAAGCTATCATTGCACAACAGACTTTAAATTCTCTTGTGAAAGTTTTGTTAAATAATAGAATTGTCTAAACAGAAATGTACCTGTTCAGCTGCTGACACTTGTGGCCTATGGAGAAATACATCAAATGCAGATTATAAAAATTCAGTTGTAGAGGATTAACGAAAAGACCATTTAGTCAAGTAAGTAGATTCTTTCTAACTCATGCTTTAATCTACTTAATTTTAGGTGGTTTGGTTTATGGGGACCCTGGGTAAGAAGCATACTCCAAACTCTTGGTATTATCCTTCCAATAGTCATAATAATAGTCTTTCTGGTGTGCTGTATTCTCTCAAAGGTTTTAAATGTTTGCATGCAGCCATCTCTAGAACCTCAAATGGTCCCTCTTCAACTGAAATGACAAAAGCTGTGCACGACTATGAGGACTCCGTAACCTATATGAATGATATGCTGAGACTGGAAACCCAAAATGATGGTAACTCAGAGTGGTGCTAAGGCCCTAAGTTTTGGTCACACTCTCACCTGAGAACCTGAGCAAATAAGGGGAATTATTTTTAAACAAAATTTAAAATGGGAGGCCCTTATTTTGGACTAAGCTCATGCACTAGGCCCCAACAAACCAAACTAAAATAGAGTCACTCGTGCTAAATGTGACATAACCAAGCTAGGGCTTTAGGAAAACACATAGATCCCAGAACAGACCAAGTTTTATTTTTCTCCCGTAAACAGGATATTCTGGCATAAAGAGGTACTCCCTACTTAGTCCTCATTTCCTCCTTCCAAAACTCACTGTTCTACTGTTTCCCAGTGGGCTTCAAAACCATATAATTATATTTACAGTAGCAATAGTAACCTCAATGACTAACCTCAATTGACTCCTTTCTCAAAATTGAGAAAATGACCAAAAATGGGGAATTGTTAATGAAAACTAAATATGGCCTGAGAAGGATTCCGTACTTCTATATTTGAGTCCTTGCTTAATAGTCAGACAAAATTGAAAACCTAACTTAGCAGTATGCACCTGTAATAACAGCTGAGTGTTGGCCAATCCCAGTGGCCATACTTCAACCACTCATAGACTGCTGAATGTTCAAACTGTGTTCAAATAAGGCAAATGCCAAGCTGTAACCAATCTCACTGTTTCTGTACCTCACTTCCAATTTCTGTATGTCACATGACCTTTTTTGTCTATAAACTTGTTCTGACCATGAGGCACCCCTGGAGTCTCTGTGAATCTGCTGTGATTCTGGGGTCTGCCTGATTCTTGAATGGTTTGTTGCTCAATTAAACTCCTTTAAATTTAATTTGTCTGAAGTTTTCTAAAAAAAAATCAGATCTCTTATCATGAGACTATATTTTTAAAAACAAACCAACAATGTTCTATAAATGAGGATATATACTTGCATGAATAAAGAAAAACTATGGGAAAAATATATACCAAGCTATTTCTATTAGTTAATTTAGGGAGTTAGGAATAGGGGTTGCCTAGGAGTCTGGGGTAGAGTAGGATTAGTGGGTATCAGTCATAGTGATTAAGTTTGCCTTTATATATATTTGAGTGTGTTGTTTCACTTGTACAAACAAGTTATTATTTTTCTAACTTGAAAACCATCAATAAAAATATCAGGTAGATGGATGGATGAATAGATGGATGAATTGGGTGTCTGAATGAATGGAAAAAAGGCTGGATAAATGGAGGGAAGGGCAGAAGAATGGAAGCAAAAAAAGAAGGGAGGAAGGAAGTGAGGAAGGGAGGGAGAAATGGCAGATGAAGCCTCATGGAAAAGACAGCCAGGCAGACCATTCACACCCAGCTCCTCAGCTTTGTATCCTACCTCTTTTAGCTGGACACTGTCTTTGGTGGTCTGGAAGTTTTGGCTGAGTTCATCTACTTCTTTTTCAAAGAGTACACGTACTTCACTGAATCCCGAGCTCACTGGTCCCATGAGCTCCTCCAGGATGGATGCCAGGAATGGCTGCACACTCTCTGCACAGCTTTTCTCTGCTGGCTCAACCACCATTGCTGGGGTAGGAAATAGAAAAAAAAAAAAACTGTGACACAGGGTAAAACTGGGTTTGTGGGCACTAGAGCCAGACCAGAGCTGAATGGTGCCCCATGGAGCCATTTAACAGCAAGCAAGCTCAAGTGGCCATGATGGACTAGCACAACGAACCCGGTGCCCGTGGTCACAAGAAAGGGACTACAGGACCCTTCTGAGAACTGGAACAAACCTATCCACATCTCAAGCTTTCCTCTGCCCTGGGATAAGATGCATTTTTCTGCTTGGGCCCTCTGAACATCCAACTCTTCATATAAAAAAGAAAAGGCTGGTGATCCACCTATCTACTGTCAATCACCACCATTAAATATGCACAGTTTGTCTTCTAAAAACACAATTTATTGTTTTAATTCGGTTCTCTATGAGTTAATTGCTCAGTATAATTCCATCCCCCTCTCCTCACCAAAATACTTTTTAAGAACTCCAGTACATTCTTTTCTTGAGCCATTGGAACCAAATTCCATTCAGTTTGCCACCCTACCTCCTGTCCCCATTCCTGATTAAAACAAGACAAAACAAAATCACAACAGGTTTTTCTGATCAAGACAACATGCTTAGTGACACAAATGTAGAGTACATTTTGATCATGAAGAAGAATGAAAAAATGTCACTATAATTCCACTCCCCAGAGGAAAGTACTGCTCTTTGATTTAAAAGAGGGAGAGCACAGTGAAGCTCCTGGTCCAGTCTGGGTAGCACATGGAAACCTGCACTGTTTTCAGAGCAGAGGTGATTCTCATGATCAGCCAAGAAACCACAATGGAGTGAAGGAGGCCGGAGCTGGAAGAAGCCTGAGCTCGCTCCACAGACTGGAAGGCTAGCTTTGTGGATCTAGGCAGGTCACAGAGCCTTGTCATAGAATCACAGAAAGAAGAATAGAAGCACAAATGGAGCTGGTGTCCAATCTCTCCACTTTACAGATGGAAAAAATGAGGCCTGGAGATTTCAATGACTCCACAAACATCACACCCTAATTTGTAGGAGCAGGGCTACCATTCAAGTATCTTTCTTAAGTTCTTCTTGGCAATTTGCCTACAGTGAGATGAATGGTCTTGTTCTTATTTCAACTGGCAGAAATATTTCACAGAGTTGTGCAGGGCCAGATCATGGCCTCTTATTCTGAGAATCTGAAATGACTAATATTATAAATATTACAAATCACTTATAAATACTTGGGATGTAAAATATTACACAGGTCATAACATTATTAAGGAAAAAAACCTTTCAATTGTATGATCCAAATATGATACCATCTAAGAGTCTTCTAAAAATGACTTGCTTGACACTAAAGCGTAAAACTTTTTGTCAGGAGAATAAATTAATTATTAGTTAATTAACTTTAAAGAGAGGAAGTATTTGAAAAGATCTAATTGAAATTTCAGAACAATGCTGAATATGGGTAATATACAATAAACATCTAGCAGCAGCTGGCAGATGTCACCTGCTAGGTGGGGCCGAGATAGGCACAGGAGGGCCGTGCGAGGGAACGTTCCTCTCTGCCCTCTCTCTCTCTATCCCTACGGACCACAGTATGCTCCCGTCCCCGCTCTGCACCTTTATTCAATGTTCCTTTACCTTGCCTTCCTTCCTCTACCTCTGATCATAAACATCCTACTCCTCTCTTCAAGGCCCAGTTCCAATTTCACTGTAACCTCCTGGAACCCCTGCACGGTTTCCTGAGCTGTGGTCTGCAGGTGTTTCCTTATGGGCTGGATAAGTTCCACATCCCATTCGTGTATGTGCTGCTATTTTTCTTTCTCTTTTTTATTTCTTTTGTTGTTGTTGTTGAGACAGAGTTTTGCTCTTGTTGCCCAGGCTGAACTGCAATGGCGTGATCTTGGCTCACCACAACCTCCGCCTCCCAGGTTCAAGCGATTCTCGTGCCTCAGCCTCCCAAGTAGCTGGGATTACAGGCATGCATCACCACACCTGGCTAATTTTTGTATTTTTTTTTAGTAGAGATGGGGTTTCTTCATGTTTGTCAGGCTGGTCTCGAACTCCCAACCTCAGGTGATCTGCCCGCCTCAGCCTCCCAAAGTGCTGGGATTACAGGCGTGAGCCACCATACCCAGCTGTGCTGCTATTTTTCAAGCAGGCAGAGATGCTGCTGTGATGCATATGTGTTTGACACATTAATTCATAAGGCTTACTGAAGCGAAGGAAGGAGCTGAACAGAGTGATGATGCCTGAAAGGTGAGGGCGAGAGGTGGGTTTGGAGCCCGACGCTACCACAACTAGCTCTGGAATCTCAGCAATTTACTGAATTTCTACCTCAGTATTTTCATCTGTAAAATGGAGATCATAAAAGCAATTATGGTGAGGAGTAAGTGAGTTTACTGTATTAAAAGTGCTTACAACTCTGGAAGTGGCCCCTTGGAAGGACCCAGTAACTGTTAGCTCTTATTGTACCTGTTGGAGTTGGCATTTTTACCAGGCCCCCGACACTAGTCCTGTGCTCTCATTAGGAGGGGCCCAAGTAGACTTCTTGAGGTTGAAATGGGATCGAGGCTCGCATTGGGACCACTGTGCTGTTTGTTCCTGCCTCTGGTGGGAACATGTTTTTCCTTCTGTTTCAGCATCTGTGACATGCTTTGTATCCTCCTCTCCTTGTAAAATCACATGGTCTCCTTTGAATCATTCTAGCCATTGTACTCAGCAGAAATAGAATAAATGCTTATTGAATGAATAAATAATTGTGCAGCAGAACTAAAGTTCAGGGGCTTTACTCCCAAGAGTCATATGGGAGGAAATAGAGAGATCACTATTTAATACTCCTCAGGTTTTTTTTTTTTTTTTTTAGAAATCCAAAGCCCTTTATTAATGCAGCCTAAAGTACACTTCCTTGTTTTAAAGGTGGAGCACTGGATGCCTGGTTAAAATGTGTTTGTGGTATTTCATTTTATTTGTTTATTTATTTATTTGGGGGCTTTCTGGCAAAAACTGGAAAGCCTGCCAGACAAATTCTAAAAGAGCTGTAACACTGATAATCCATTTACAAAGGACTTGATCATTACTTCCTTTTATGACTTCTTTTAGGAAATAAATACTAATCCAGGGCAAAATCTTTTTCCATCATATGTGGATACACCAGAGCCAAAGAGATTTAAGCAAAGGAGGACCATTTAATTTCAGTCATGAGAATGGCTATGGTTAGGCCCAAATTAGCCTCAGATAGAACAAATTTTGCCACAGGAATTGAGCATTGGCAGTTTTAAGTAGTACAGAGTCTTTAAATATATAGCCAACTCTAGACTAGTTATGCTAATGGAGGAATAAGAGATGCGAATAGTAGAAAACATCAAATACTCTGAAATTAATGTAGAACTGGCTTTGGAAAGGATGGTGTAAACAGACACACAGAGATACACAGACACACACTCCTGTGCTAGAGCTGGGCCTCCTCTAACCTCCTCTCAGCAGGACCTATGCTAAGAACCCTAAGGCAGCTGGGCTGCAGTGGAAAGGGGCCTGAACTGCAGAGGATAAACCACAAGACAGATAGCCCAGAGACTCAAGCCTCCTGAGCACAGGAATAGGGTGTTCCTTGGTCACTGCTAAAGCTCCATTGCCTGGCTTGGAAAGCACTTAGTGAATAGTTTCTAATGAATGAATGAGTGAGTGAGTGAATAATCCGAGAACTCTCTAAGAAGACTGTCCATAAACAATCACAGATGAGCCTGCAAGTTTCTCCTCTGAAGTGACACTAGGTGTGGTGTGTTTATTGGGTTGTAGAGGCCCCAGATAGAATGGAGAACCGTAGAATTTCATTCTGTAGGATTCCTTAGAGGCCATCTAAGGCCTCGTGTATGGGAATAGGTAAACTGTTTTCTGTAAAGGACCAAATAGTAAACATTTGTGCCTTTGTGGTCCGTAAGGTCTCCATTCCAACTATTCACTTCTGCTGTTGCAGCACAAAAGCAGCCACAGATAATATGCAAGTAAATGTGCCCGGCTGTGTGCCAATAAAACTTTATTTACAAAGACAGGTGGTGGCCTGATACAGCTCAAGGGCTTCAGTTTACCAACCCCACTCCTGTGGATCCTCCTAATTTCAGAGGACACTGAGGTAATTAGAAGTTGAGTGACCTCCCCAAGTATGCATGGACTGGCTAATATTGGAGTTGGGGCTACAAACCCACATTTATTGGGTTTGTAGTGTCACTGGGTATGACTCTAAGCCAAAATTTTAGGTTTTCCCGTTAGAGGAAAATTCATGTATTCATTGATTCGAATATTCACTGAAAGTCTGTATATGCCCGGCATGACACCAGGCCCTGGGTATACTTGAGTAAACCAGAGTGACATGGCTCAGCTCTTTGAGAGCTTATAGCCGAGAGGAGGCAGGGCAGAAGCCAGTCTAATTCAGTATCAGGAGGGCTACAACGGGACTTGCGAGTGCAGGCAGTATAGGAATACACAAGCACTGCCTAAGGCAAGAAGTAAACTTTCCCCTGCCTTGTGTCCATGAAGCTTCCACGGGAAGGCCCAGGCCCCTAATGGTACCTCCAGCGTGCTCCTGTTGCAGCTGTGATCACCTCCTCCCAGTTTCTTAAGTTTAATTATCCTCTGAAACATGCATTCCTGCTACATGGTAGATCCCTGTGCGTACAGCTTATTTAATTAGTAAGAGCATGGATTATCTCCACTGACCTTTGATCTTTCCAATTAAATAGTTCTTTGAGTTCACAATCTGATCCATGTCGGAACGGATTGTTCCTTCCAGGTCTTTTGTCAGAGCTCTGCATTCCTCCTTCAAGGCACTTAATCCTTCCGAAACTTGATGCTGAACCAGGGTGTAGGCCTCCTCGAGGAGCTGCAACAGGGAATAACACATAAATCAGGGCTCTGTCATGTGTAAGCACTGATGGAGTCAAGTAGAGGGAGGAGCCGTCATCACAGACCATCATAACATAAACAGAACTGCACACACATTGTAATTTTTCTTTCAAAGTTGCAGTCTGTTTGGATTAGTCTTCATGGAAATGAGATTGAGTAGGTTTGAGGTAGGCATTTCTACACTCAGGGAAGGAATTATCAAACAACAACTACAAATGCCCTAAAAGAAAAGGGAAAGGAATGTTCCCATTTTGAGTAGCTCAGCTGTGGTGCAAAACCATTGCTTACACCAAGCCAGGTCCTCTTTCTGTCATTCTTCTTCCCCTTCATCTTAGGCAGCAGGTCTGTCTGAAGAGTGGGCAGGAGCTCCTCCATCACCAGGTTACTCAGGATCTGCACAGCAGAAGACGGCCCAGAGTCAGTCAGTCGGTGACGGCTACATCTGAACATCAGGGCAACTAAAGACGTCCTGATTAGCTGTCCCTGTCCTAGACCACGTGAACTCTGTAGTAGGTTAATAGTGTAACCTACTACAGAGGCCACGGAAATCCCAACTAAGACAGTCTTAGAGGCTGAACATTCTTAAACATCCACAAGGAACAGTAACATCTGCTGATATTCTCCCCTTGTTTTCCCAATGAAAATAACAAATTCCCCAATTTCAAACTTCACATATTCAAATTGGTGATGTTGATCATGTTGGGGTCACCACCTGCCAGGGTCTGTCCTACAGACCCCAGCTGTATCACAGATGAATAAATGCACTCACACACAGAATACAGTGAACAACTGGGTTGAGGGGTCATGAGCTTCTCACAGAGAGAGACTGCAGCTATGTGACACCCATTAGCTCACCCTCTCCCCATTTATTTAGTACAGATTTAATAACAAAGGCTTTAAGTCAATACACTTAATAGAGAAAGCTTAAAGGTCAGCTTCTGATGCTTAAAGCAAATCCTATGAATTGATAATATCCTTGGTTAACCTTCCCACAAGACAGCCATCCAGCTCAAAGTTTAGTTTTAAGACCAGATGAGGAAACAAGTTAATTAGGTAAACTCCCCCACATACCCTAGCTATTTGCCTTACTTATTAACTAAATGTAAAGGGGATTTAGGCTATCTTCAGCCAAAACTACTACTGAAACTATGAAAAAACCCTTCCAAAAGGGTTTGAGACTATATTCTATAAACTTTCTCTACTATATTTCCCTTAATATTTTTCCCATCATCCTGAGGGGATTCCTACATAAACTAGAAGAACTTAGAGGGTAGAGTAAAATGGAAGATTTCAATAAGGGATAAGCACATCTTTAGCAAAATCGTGAAGTGAATGCTAGGCTTGGTTTTGGTGGCTGGAGTCTTGGTCTGTGTTCCCTGGGACTGTCATTCCCCCTAAGCCCCTTCATGATCAAGGTATCGAAGTATCTTCATGCTCTTAGTCCCTACTGTCCCCTGAGCCCCATCATCATCCTCTCCAATGTTTAGAAAAAGAAAGGAGGAGCAGTGTGAAGAAGTGAGAATGACGCCTGGACTGACCAGACCCCATGTGCCACGGCATCCCACCATGCAGCACCTTCATCTAGCACTGGAGAAAGGCTGAGGGGATGCTCCCGGAGATACAGCCACATTGAACGATAAACCACGAAGATCTACAAGGTCGTCTGCTAGACCTGCTCTTCCAGAGCCAGAACCCAAGCCTCAAAAGGCCTCTGCAAAGAAGGAAGAGAAGGTACACAAAAGGAAAAAAAAGGAAGGCTGGTGCTGGCAAGGAGGGAAATAATCCCACAGAAAATGAAGGCGCCATAACAGACCAGGCACAGACAGCTGCAGTGCTGGAGACACCAGGGGAAGCGTGTGCGTTTCTGGTAACTCTGTACTTCTGGTGACTGTACAATTTGAAATACTGTTTTTTGAAATGGAGTTTCATAAAAATGCAGAATGATGTCTTACTTTTCTTAAAGCTATGTTATCACACAGAATATTTCATTGTGTTTGGTGGAGGGGGCATATGTCACTAATAGAATGTGTCCAAAGCTGGACTGATGTGGGGAAACACCTTTCTTTCCAGTTTTGAGAAACTTCCTCTTGGCTCTCAGAAGGGGATTCCCTGGCATTGACACACATAGATACCTTAGCAGAAACACCTTATGGTGTGGAAAAACAAAAATTCTTTTTTATTTCCTCTTCTCCTTCTCTGCCTTTAGTATGGTCTCAACTTCCTTAAACCCAGAGACCTGTTGGGACCTGACACCTAAAATTAGTTAGCAGTCAGGGGGTCATCTGGACCTTCCAGTCACTCCTATTGAGAGGACATCACTCAAAAGAACAGCAGTTCCTTTTTTAGACTGTGGATTTCCAGACTGATGATTCTGCCATTTTCATTTTATTTCCTGAAAGTCAAGATTGGCTCACGAAAAGTTGTAAAACAACATGCTACATGTGAAACGTCAACCCTCATTGCAATCAAGAGTCTAAGCAAATTATTTCACTGGCTTTTATACAGCTTTACTGATGTTGGTTCATTGAAGAAGAGAGTTTGGAAGTTGTTGTATACTGTTAGCAATTGTCTGCTCATGTCCTGCCTAATATACTATGATTGCTTATAAAAAGCATCTTTAGACAGGGGGATGGAGACAGCAAACCACCATGGCATGTGTGTACCTATGTAAGAATCCTGCAAGATCTGCACATGTACCCCAGAATTTAAAGTGCAATTTAAAAAAGCATCTTTAATAAGGCTGGATACAGTTTAAAAAAGGAAAAAGAAGAAAATAATAAATATTTTGGAACAATCAAACATTTGAAACATTTATGGGGGGGTGTGAGATAATTAATGGAGACTGAAACAAACAAAAAAAAGAAAAACTTAAAAAAAAATTGGAGGGAGTGTCTAAACTTTTCAGGTTTTTATAAAAAATGTGTTCCCACATCGCTCCTAAAATTTTGCTTGGATACATTAAACTATTTCTTGTGAATCTGAGCAGTATTCTACATATCCACTCATGCTATTGGCCCCTCCTTCTTTACCCCAGTCCCTGAATTGCAGCAGCTTTGCTGTTCAGATTCACTTTCACCACTAGTCTTTCGAGGCCCATAGCTCAGCTTGCAACCATAGCCTGCACACTAAGATTTACAAACGGGGCAAGCATAGTTTTAAGAAGGGAAGCAGGCAGAAAAGCAGGGAATCACTTGAAGCATCTGTTCTACGAGTCTGAAATAATATTTGTCCAAAATAACTGATCTCCTTCTTTCACTTCTCATAAAAATTCAAATTATGCTTTGGGAATTAAGGAAGATTTGCTCTGAGGTCACTGGTCAGCCTCATGCTAGTGGAAATGCTCATGAGCTCATTCAATCTTGCCTGTAATCAGGGCTCTGTCACAGCAGGGTGTAACGCTTTTGCTGAACCAAACAGAAACACTCTCAGGGTAGAGGTTGATGAGCCATCCAGCTCACTGTGCCTGCAGGTTGCTGGGAGAGAAGGTGCTCAGCTCAGGGGAGCAAGTAGGGCTCCTCTCATCTGACATGTGGATCTGCCTGGTGTGACAAAGGTTATGGTGGGGACAGGATTTCCACTAGCCCTGGATATTTACTGGTCGAGATGTTTTTGACTTTTCTTCACCATTCTCTGGGGGCAGTCGAGAGATCAATCACTGTTTTCTGCGGAGTTTAAGAGGAACCTAACGTGTGCAAAAGTCCATGGAAATTAGCAGGTCCAACAATTATTGAAAGTAATGGCAAAAACCGCAATTACTTTTGCACCAACCTAATAGATTCAGTGGGTAATTAATAATCCACCAGCCGACCCTGCTCCATGGGATAAGTTCTTGTTTGGAACTCATCTGCCTAAAGTGTGGTATGGGAAGAGTGAGCCAAGAGGAACCAAGACCAATGCCAGAATTTAAAATCAGTGGCTCAAGGGTCCTAAGAATTGTCCCAATTCATCCTTTTGCAGAGATTGGTCAGAATTTTAGCTTAAGTGTGAAACGGGTTTGAAAATATAAAAATGTTATATATAAAGGCCAAAGAAAAATAATGTTCCATTTGGGTGGGCTTAGAGTTTCTTTAGTCTTTCCCACACAATGTTCCAAGAAATTTGGTTCTATTTTACAACTTAGGGAATTAAAGGAAATATGTCTGGGAAGAAAAACAAGGGGTGGGAGTGGGTTCCAAGTAGGGGGATGATATGGTTTGGCTATGTCCCCATCTAAATCTCATTTTGAATTGTAGCTCCTATAATTCCCATGTGTTGTGGGAGGGATCTGGTGGGAGATAATTGAATCATGGGGCAGTTTCCCCCAGACTGTTCTCATGGTAGTGAATAAGTCTCACTGGAGCTGATGATTTTAAAGGGGGTTTCCTTTTTCACTTGGCTCTCATTCTCTCTTGTCTGCTGCTACGTAAGATATGCCTTTCACCTTCTGCCATGATTGTGAGGCCTTAACAGCAACGTGGAACTGTGAGTCCATTAAGCCTCTTTTTCTTTATACATTACCCAGTCTCGGGTATGTCTTTATCAGCAGCATGAAAATGGACTAATACAGCAGGGGAGTGGGGCTCAGGGAATAGCCACAGGGCAGCAGAGCCTCTGGGTGCTGAAGCTCAAGTGTGTCTCATCCCAACCACCATCTTCACCCTCCAACCTTCAGCCCCACCCTTCCCTGACTGAGTGCTGCCTCTCACCTCCCCAGAGCCCACTCTGGCATTCCCTACCAAGGTCTGCCTCCACAAGCAGAGTCTGAAGCCTTTGGGCTCTTTTAGAGAAAGTAACTAATCTAATAAATCATAATAATGAAGGAATTCCCTAACTTCTTCCCCTCAGAATAGTATCCACTGAATTTTAACATAAGCCACCTAAGAATATCACTTTAGTTTTTTGGTTTTTTTTTTTTAATCGGGGGGTGGTGGCTAGGGGACTGTTTGCATACTTAACTGGTAGGACTTAGAGATTTAAAAATTCTATCACTTCTGTAAGAAACTAAGCATGTCAATAGGTTGATCAAAACCAACAAACCCAGGATCACCCCTTGAAGGCCACACCACAGTGCTTCCTTTCAGATGCTGAGCTGTGAGGAAGGTGTGACATCCAGAGAGACCACCCTCCTTCCTGAGGCAGGCCCTATGGTCTCACCAGGCTGCTGGCCCAGGCCCCTTGTGTTACTGAGTGGCCATGGGTGAAAGAATCCACTCTAAAGGGGTCACATTCAAGATCTTTCAGCAAAAGACAACTCTGGAGAATACAGACAAGGCCTAAAATATGTGGGTAGTGTTTTTAATTTTTATTTTTGGTCTTGAAACTGTTCTGTGGGAATTATGAGCTGTTCTCTAGCCCATCCATGTATTTTAAAAGCAAATAATAAATATACCACACAGCTAGAGATATTTTACAGTTGCAAAGGCCTTTCCCTCATGATCTCATTTGATATATTTATATTGACAAGTAGAAAATATGTTGATGTTTTTACTGACATACAAATATTTTCACCTTAACAGTCTGACAGGCAAGTTATTCTGAGACAGTTGCTTTGCCTGGACACTTGCCTAAAATAACCATCACCACGAGGGCCTTGTACGCTTGCTGTGTGAGTCATTACTATGAAGGTAATGGAACAAGGCTGGAAGTCTGAATGCAGGCCCCTAGGGTAGAGGGGTTCAGGACAGGATTATGATTAAGGTCTTAGCAGACAGGAAGAAAAAATGCAAATAAATCCAAGGCTTTAAACAAAAGACGTCATTTTCTCAAACTCAATTTTGCTATACCATAGGCTACGCCATTTTCTTTAACCCCTTGGCTTCTTCAAGCCCCCGGCCTCTTGTTTCTATGAGTCTTAGGGTAGACACTGCTTTACTGTTATGTTCCATGTCTTAGAGTCTGTGGGGAACCTTAATCCTTACCTGGCCCCACACAGGAAACTTAGGAAGCCATTTCCTTTTACCAGCTTCTTGAAGCTGGTTTAAATGCATTTCTGTAAGAGACTAGCTTTGTGACGTCAGCCGACTGCTCTAAATATTCTTTCTTTCACCTGGAGGGTGCTGGACAAATAATCCTGAAATGCCTCTCCAGCACTCACATTTTATGAATCTGTTATTTTGCCAAAATACTTAAATTCTGGGAGGAGCAAAACCACTTTTTTTATTTTTTTTGGTTTTTCTTTGAGACAAGGTCTCACTCTGTTTCCCAGTGCAGTGACACAATCACAACTCACTACATCCTTGAACTCCTGGGCTCAAATGATCTTACTGTCTTGGTGTCTCGGTTTCCCAAGTAGCTGAGACTACGTGCACATACCACCATGCCCAGCTAATTTTTACAAAACTTTTTGAAGAGATCGGGTCTCGCTATGTTGTCCAGGCTAATCTCGAACTCTTGGATTCAAGCAGTCCTCCCACCTTGGCCTTCCAAAGTGCTGAGATTACAGGTATGAGCCACCACAGGCAGCCCCTGTGAAACTTCTTACTGGGACACTTGATAACTCCAGTGATTTTTTATCTCTTTTCTGCTTTTTTTGTTTTGTCTTGCTTCCCCACCTAAAATGTTTTTTATACTGCAAAATTAGGAGCTTACTATGACCACTTGCACGAATGCTTTACAATCTCCATCTATATAGAGACACACATACATATACCCCACACACATATGTGCCTTGCCTTCTGCATGCTTTCTATGTGTGTCTTGCCTCACTACGATGGCAACAGATGAGTACTTTCTCTCTCTTCCAACTTATACCACTTAGCACATAATCAGCCTAAAGCCAAAAGCAGAAAATAAGCAAAAGAAAATACAACAAACTCAAACTCAACTCCCAGAAAGGACTTATTAAATACCTATTTTCAATGGCATCATGGAGGAATGTGAGTTCACATAAGTTTTCAAGTGAAAAAAAAAAAATGAAGCAAGTGGCATGGCTGAACTCAGAGAGCTATTGATAAATAAATGTGTAACTTAGTATATTCCCAGGGTTGGTGTTGGTCTTTCACTGGGTCAGAAGCAGAAGCGATCATTTCCTTTGCCATTTGTCCACTTAGCATATAACCCTGAAACTATCAGCTCCACAGGGCCAGGACCATTCTGGTCTTGTCCATCTCTGGATCACTAGCCCCCAGCCCAGTGCATGGCATAGAGTCAGTGCTCAGTAAACAGCAGTTGAGGCCAGGCACGGTGGCTCATGTCTGTAATCCCAGTACTCCGGAAGGCCGAGGTGGGCGGATCACCTGAGGTCAGGAGTGTGAGACCAGCCTGGCCAACATGGTGAAACCCTGCCTCTAAAAATTAGCCAGGCGTAGTGGCATGCACCTGTAATCCAGCTACTTGGGAGGCTGAGGTAGGAGAATTGCTTGAATCTGGGAGGCAGAAGTTGCAGTGAGCCAAGATTGCGCCACTGCACTCCAGCCCAGCAAGACTCAGTCTCAAAAAAATAGTAGTTGAATGAATGAAACTGGGCAAGTCACTTTGCTATTACATGCTTCCCTCCGTTTTCTTATTTACAAAATTGAAATAATAATAACTGCCCTACTCATCCCATAAGATTGGCAAGACAAACAGCATTAGGTTTTGAACGTTATCAAGTATCACGAAAAGGCATTTGACTACTGGTCTATCTATTAACTATGTTGGCTTACATGGCAGGCCAGCGGTGTCAAGTGCTTCAGCTTCCCCTTCTGACACTTTTTGTTTTTCTTTATGGCATAAGTACCGTAACTATTTAGTTCTCTCAGATTTATGAACGGATGTGCTTCCCCAAAATATCAGAAACCAAGACTTGTTAAAAATTCTGGAAGAAGTAAGTCTCAGGTTAGGAAATAAATGAGTTTAGAATCTGTCAAAAAGAAAAAAATGAGAGAGAAGATTCTAATGGTAAACACATGTTCTCACATGATGAAACCATAAAGAAGAGCTCCCTCATGAGTTTTCAGCATGAGATGTTTAATGGACACACAGAGGCAAGGCACCATTTGGCATCCTCCAAATATTGTTCTCTAATAATAAATTCCACTAGCTCCCAAAAGAGGTACCATGGGAGATGTGGAAAAAATAAAAAAGATAGCATTCTTTTTTTTTGAGACAGGGTTTCACTCTTGTTGCCCAGGCTGGAGGGCAACTCACCACAATCTCTGCCTCCTGGGTTTAAGCAATTCTCCTGCCTCAGCCCCCCAAGTAGCTGGGATTACAGGCATGTGTCCCCACGGTCGGCTAATTTTGTATTTTTTTAGTAGAGATGGGGTTTCTCCATGTTGGTCAGGCTAGTCTTGAGCTCCCCAACCTCAAGTGATCCACCTGCCTTGGCCTCCCAAAGTGCTAGAGTTACAGGCATGAGCTACCACGCCCAGCCCAAAAGACAGCAATCTAAAATATCGTGTTACTTTATGTAAATATGCCCATACCCAGGCTCCTCTTCTTGGCTGAAGCAGCCATGTGACTGACGTCATCATGGAGGCTGGGATCACAACATGAAGCATAGTTTCCTTTGGAGATTTATAATACTGTTCCTGGGACCAAGCCCACTGAAGTGCTGAGGTCATGACTGTCATCTAATCAGGGTCATGAGAAGTTGTAATGTACCACAGGGGACAGAAAACTAGAAAACGTAAATGAAACACATAGAAAACTGTCTAATGCTTTTGAATTTGTTTTTTTCATTACTTCATTTACACATAATTCAATAAAGACAGCTTCATGCCAAATACTTCTCCAACTGCACCTCACTCGTCACAACGCTGCAAGGTAAACATTCTTCTTATTTTTTCCAGAGGAGCAATCTGAGACTAAAAATGGTTAAGTAAGTTGGCATGACTTTAGTTCAAGCTTCATGACCCTAACTAAAGCCCTCTCATACACTTTGCACTATTCCACACTACTCATACTTGATTCTGGTCTGGAAGCACAAGGTCATTTGAAAGAGTAATTCTTTTCACAGAGAACAGTGGAGGCAGCTCTTTCCACTATCGTTGCCATGTTTTTGGCTGCCCTATGTCATGCCCAGTCTGGTGGTCTTGGTGGTGGGTGCCCAGTAGTTTGCTGACCAATGCTTCCAGACATGAGAGAGATGGCATTTGGAACCACATCTTCCATACTTGCAACTTTTTTGTTTGATTGTTTAATAAAATGACCCTGACTTCCTACCACCCAAACACCCAAACATAGACAGAATTCAAAATGTTGAGCCCCATGTTACCTGGATTTCATCCCCAGTGATGATTTCCCAGGAGCCATAGTGACCCTTCTCCTGTCGGAAGAATTGCACAGCTTCTAAAAAGGCTTGGACTTCAAATGTCATCTGCTTCATGTAATCTAAAGAAAAGACGAAGGGGCATTGAGCATGGTAAAACACTCTACATTTCCCCACAGCTCTTCAAGTGCAATGGCTCAGTGACCTAGCATTATCTGAACATGAGAATCCATGGAATTATGAGACACAGAGAAAGTTAAGCAAGTACTGAATTCAAAGTTAATTTGCAGGTAGGTGTACATCACATTACTGGTTCACTGTCCTAGCTGATAAATTCTATCAGTTACTGAGCATGCTGATTAGGACTGGAAGCAGTCCCATCTCCCTTACCCTCTCTTGTACATGCTTCCCTATCCACCTACAGGCAGGCAGTGACTTTATGCCACCAGCTGTGACATCTCATTCAGGCAGACTGTCCCTTAATAGTGCCCCTTGTGTTCAAAGTATATCCTTCCAGTTTCCCAACCAAAACTCCAATTTCTCTGTGACGTGATATCAGTTTTCAATACAATATGCATCAACAGGACATGCAAATTATGCAAATGAAGATAATAATTGCTAAGGCTTACAAAGCAGGATAATGTTCATCTAATCACTTTACACATTTCATTGAAACCTCACAAAAACCCTTGAGAAGAGTGGTATTATCCTCATTTTACAGACAAGGAGACTGAGGCACAGAAAGATGAATTAATTGCCTAGCTCATATAGCTTGTGAGTGGCAGAACCCAGATGTGAAAGGTGGTCTGACCTCAGAGCTTGCCTGTAACCATGATACTATATTTTCTCACATACTAGTTTTATGGGTTCACCCTTCTAAACATATTAGATTTTAAATGGTGTCATATCTGAGAGGTACTATCCTACCACAAGGAATAACTAACTAATGGTGGAATTTCAGGTGTGGTAGAGGGATCTGGGGCTGAATGGCCTTCTCAGAGTTTCATAAGTCATGCTAGGCATGCAGTGGCTTCATTTCCAGCACCTAAAATTGGCTCTCGGGGGACACAATCATAACAGAACTCTAGAAATCTTTGTGGAGAAATGAACTTTAGAAATAATCTAACCAAATAATAAATAATCGAGCCTTAGAAAGGGGAAATAAAATGGGCAAACTGGAGCGAGTAAAAAGGCCAAGTTCCCTGACTCTCCTCTTACCAGGCACAAACCTCTCCTTCGGTAGCATATTTATAGGGCAACATTAGATTGATGATTTAGAGGTGAGTAGGAACCATCACAGCTTTAGACAGTGGGATTCTTCAGTAAAACACTAGATAGTTGATATGGTGGACTAAGCAGAACGAAAAGAGGATCAATCTGCTTTCAAAGGTGACAGTCAATTAATAGATGGTGGATGACTCTTTTGAGATTGGCTTACTAGATCATAAACCTCAGAAACTTGGAAAAGAGAAAACAATTCAAGGCGTAGCCTCTACAAGAGTTCAAGCAGAAGTGCTCACAGTGAGGATATCATGAAGTCTATTGAAAGCTCCATTTTCAAAAATGTGAAACAGTGGCCAGGAATGGTGGTGGCTCATACCTGTAATTCCAACACTTTGGGAGCCCAAGGATGGAGGATCGCTTGAGGCTAGGAATTCCAGGCAAGCCTGGGTAACATAGTGAGACCACATGTCTACAAAAAGAATTAGCTGAGCATGATGGCACACGCCTGTAGTCCCAGCCACTCAGGAGGCTGAGGCCGGAGGATCACTTGAACCCTGGAGTTTGAGGCTGCAGTGAACGATGACTGCACCATTGCACCCCATCCAGAGAAACAGAGTGAGACCCTGTCTCAAAAGAAAAAAAAAGAATGTGGAATAGTAACTGACATTTAACTGACATTTCCAACATCAACATGGAGATTTGGTCAAAATCTAAATTAAATTTTGAACAAAGAGCATGTTTCAAGAATCAAGTTTTTAAATTGAAGTATTTTTTGCTTGTTATTTTTCTTGACTTGGCAAGTGACTTAATGTTTAATCTTAGAGGTCTGGAAAACAAAAATTAAAGTCTTGCTATAAAATTGACAATACCCCAAAACCTAAAATGCAATAAAAAATATATATTAAAAAAAAAAGGGAAAAAAATTGACAATACCATTGGTAGTGTTCTCCCCACAAGGGGATTGTGATATGGGGCTTAGTACACTAGGAGGGACTTTACCAACTGAGATGGAAACTGTAATTACTACATTGGGATTCAAGACTGACTCATGTGCTCTTATTTTTAACAGTTGTTTTCATTTCCAACCTAAGAAAACAAAGAGATGGAAGGAAATATGGTACTGTATCTGGACGAAGTAAGTATGGCCAGATCTGCAAGCCAGGGAATGAAGTTTTAAATTCTTCACATCCTTATAAGAAGCATAAATTTACATATTTCCTCCTCTACTGACCTCAGTAACTGCAGGAGGTGCTTAAAATCTTGTCCATTACCTTCTGTATCTATATCAAAGCAAACAATGACACTCCCACTGATGGTTGCATTTCAAAGATCTTTGGAAAAAAGAAGAAATGGGATTTGGAGATGTGGATGTCAGATAGAAGTCCAAGAAGGAACCAGAAGGAGAGCTCGAATGTAACAGTGATGGAAGTGAGGCACCTTAATACAGAAGAAAATAAAAGTATTAGTAATCAAATGGGCCACAAAAGAAATTACAGTCTTTGAACAATGAAGCCTCAGAGAATGGGGGCCTGGATCTGAATTCTGGACTCTACCATTCAGACAGACTTAAACTAGATTTTAACTGCCTCCTTTCTATATAGGAAAAAAGATCTAATCTACTGATTCATCATTGTATTTTCAGGTAATAAAGTATTAAATAAATTAATATACGTAAAACTTTTAGAATAAATCTGCTGCATAGTAAGTTGCTTTATATACATTTGTTCTTAAGATTATAAGCACAGGTCAATAGCAACTGACAGATCATTAAGCAAATAAACGACAAAGGTTTGCTTTGTAAGAGATAACACTGTACTGCAATGGTAATATAACCTTCCTTTCTTCTAAGTTTTTTGCAGAGGCATTGCTGAACTCAGTCAGAAGTGCAGGTGTTCGAGAGAAACCAGATTAGCAGTTATTTGGTGAACTTCCTTACAAAGATATCACGGGAACAAATTCCAGGTTCACAATCACCTACTCTCCTGCCAACAAGCAAATTGAGAGTTTCTTTCCGTGGCCCTCAGAATCAACAGTGGTTTTTGGCTTTTAAGCCACCTCCTGGCAAGCCAACTTAAAAAAAAAATGGCAGGTGTCAGCCCAGACTCTACTCTTCCAGCATCCTGTAATTCTGAGAAGGCCTGAGAGACAGATGTGCCAGGCAGCAACTCAGACATCACTATATTCAGCTCCCTCATTTAATGGATGAGGAAACTGGCACAAGAAATGGTTAATCTCCTAGCTGAAGGTCACACAGCTGGTCAGTATCAGAGCCAAAAGTTGAAAAAGTGGCTCTGGCATGGCGTAAGCAGGCTTGGCATTCACACTAACTTAAATAACAGACTATGAGAGTTGGAAGTGATCTTAAAGGTCACCGGCCCCAAGCTCTCGTTCAATGTTGAGATCCTTCAGAATCCCAGACAGACACTCATTTGGCCCTGGCTTGATTATTTCCAATGACAGGAAGCTCACAATTTAATGAAAATAGTTCTTTCCCTCACTGAACTGCTCAAAATTTTCCTTCTATTGAGCCAAAATCTGTTTTCATGGACTCTTTCTCCCAATAATCTCATTTCTCCCTTTCAGAGCAAAAGAGACAAGTTTATTCTTCTTCATATGGTAACCCGAAAAAAAAAAACAGTAATCAGCTGAATATCCTTATTCCTCTTCAACTGTTCTTCAAACAACCTATCTTTTCAATCTTTTTAATTTGACTTTCCCTTTTCCTTCTTTCCCTCAGTGATCCATTGAAATTTATCTATATCTTCCTTAAATTTGGCCCCTACAACTGAAAACAATAGACTGGGTATTGTCTGACTGGTGCAAATTATACCAAGTTGAAGGAAACTTTTTTTTCTGATCTCTAACCTCCTTTTTAATACAACCACATCATACTGTTGACTCCTGTCTTTCTTGAGTTATAAATCCTTATGCCTTTTTCATATAAAACTCTTGCCAATATAAGCCTCTCCTAGCCTGTATTTCTGCTGTTGATGTTGAAGGACAGATTTTTAACTTTATCCCCATTAAATTACAACTGACTGTGATCTGCCCAGTGCTCCAAACCTGCTGAAATCATTTAAAATCTGTGATTCTGTCCCCTGACTCTCGTATACCACAGTATCATTCGAAAATCTGGTAAGTTTGCCTTCTATGCTTCTTGCCAACTCATAGATTTAAAAACATTCACCGGATCAGGATGAGGAAAGAGCCCTGGGAAATGATAAGCATTTGGGGAGGATTGGGGGAGGCATTTTGGCCATTCATTAAACAATCACATCCTCAGGACCAAGAACTGTCTAGGAGTGCACTATTCTCTTTTCTCTCTCCGTACTTCCTCATTTGTGCAGCTGCATGGAAAACTCATATTTGGTAGACATGATTAAGGATTCTGCAAAGAAAGGAAAATTTCTCCAGGCCTCTTGGGGACAGTTATTCATGGAGCCAGCCAGAGAGAAGCTGCTTTTGTTTTTTTCCACTTATACAGATTTATAACACATCTGAATCAACTGAAATGCCAAATCTCCAAGGCCTGTGAAGTCATTCTAGATTCTGACTCTGGCTGTGGTGTTGGGACTCCCTGACTCAGGCTGGGTTTGGAAGCTGCCCTGTTATTTTATTTTATCAGTAAGCTGTGCCAAGCCCTGTTAGCTGATCTGCTGGGTGATTTGTGAAAGGTAGGTAACAAGCATTACTCACTATGCTGCTACAGGGCTCATCTCATTGAGTTACACTTCTAAACTGTCTTTCGCTTCAGGTCAGATGTCACCTTTCCTATGGGAGATGCAGTGAGGCTGTGTGCCCTAGTTTCTTTCTAGAACAAAGAAGGGGCACAGGGGAAAGTAATCAACATTTATTGAGTCCCTGCCATGGAGCATGGACCATGCGAGATGCTTACACACACAGTCTTATATAATCCTTCTAACAATCCCATCCAGCAAGAATTAATATCCCCACTTTACAGAAGACAAGGAAATGGAGTTTGGGGAAGTCTAAATAGTTTCTTTAAGCTAGCATGCGGTCAAGCAATGGCCACTTATCTCTAAAGTCCTGTTATAATACTTTATCATGTAATTTTTAAAAACTTTTTATTTAATTTTAGATTATCTCAAATATCTCAAATTTGAGATTATCTCAAATTATTAGTTCTTATTTCTCATGCTGTTATAAGAAATAATATAGACATATCCTATATATACCCTTCACTCAGGTTTCCCAAAAGGGAGCATCTTGCAACCCTATAGTATAACACACTACAAACATGAAATTGACATTGTTGCAGTCCAACATTTTTATTCAGATTTCACTAGTTTTATATGTACTCCTGTGTGTGTTGTGCGCGTGTGCTATCCCATTTAATTTTTTTTCACTCTTGTTGCCCAGCCTGGAGCACAATGGCGCGATCTCAGCTCACTGCAACCTCCATCTTCTGAGTTCAAGTGATTGTCCTGCCTGAGCCTCCCGAGTAGCTGAGATTACTCATCACCACACCCAGCTATTTTGTATTTTTTAGTAGAGACGGGGTTTCGCCATGTTGGCCAGGCTAGTCTCGAACTCCTGACCTCAGGTGATCCACCCACCTCAGCTTCCCAAAGTGCTGGAATTACCGGCGTGAGCCATCGTCCTCGGCCTAATTTTAAAGTTATTTTAAAAGAGACTTTCCTTCTCAACGTTTAAAATAATATAATTCTAGAGTTTGATCATAAATTAGAGATCACTTAGTCCACATCTTTCACCTTACAAATGACTGAGGGCCAGACAGAGTGTGACATGGCATTACTGAAAATAAAACAAAACAAAACTCCTTCCCTGGAATTTACAATGAATGGTGCTCATTCTAATGAAATGGCAATAAAAGTTTTAACTTTTGTTTAAAAACACATTTATACATGACCAACCTAAGCAAAGGCCTATCACCATATTATAAATAATAACTCTTATGGGAACCAGTCCCATTACTGGGAAGAAATTGGTAAGTTTTCGGAGCTCCCTCAATTATATTTTACAAACCATAATACTAAAATATTAACCTACTGACCAAATCATATCTGTGTTAGTGGACACAGACCTAACAGAAGGAGAGGAGGAATGTGTCAAGAAGAAATGTATATCCCATGGAGATCCACGGACCCAAGGATGAATTACAATCATGTTGCTCTAGTTGAAAGTATAAAAATACAAGAAATCACTCTGAGAATCTAAAATATTTCTCGAACAAATGGAAGAAAGGAATTTCTAGTAAAGACATTGTTCTGAGACACGTTTTTGGCCACACAGAAAAACACTGCATATCTTGTCCAGCTAAAAGCAGTCCATCTCTTGAATCCTTGACTTGTCAATAAATTTTGAAAGACTATTTGTCAACAGTGAAAAGGAAGTGGTGACTACTAGAACAAGTGAGGACAGACTAACCTCATTTCCTTCAGATAAACCTACTAGATTGGTAGATTAGAAGGCTGTCGGAGACATCCTGTACCTAGGCAACTATTAACATCTTGCATGATTTTGATTGGCACAGTAAAGAAATTTAGATTGGCTGATGATGCAAATAGACACAATCAAATAGTTAAAAAACCACCTAAATGATGGGTGCTGGGTAAAAGGGCTGAGGTTACTGACATCCTAGAGGGAAATCTCCAGAGCACTGCCTTAAAACATGTTCAATTACTTAGAAAAAGAGAGAGAGACAATTATAGTTAAGAAATTTTTTTTTACCAACTACATATGCAGCACTGAGTTAGGCTCTGAAGATACAAAGCTGAAAAAAAAAATATGCCTTTAACTTCAAGTTCCTCACAGTCTAGTGGATGGCAGAATCAGGATCCAAAATGAAGTACAATATGGATAAATAAATCTAGCACTTAAGTCCAAAAACACATCCACAGAAGTAAACAATATGTGCCTGATACATAGTAGGCATACAATAAAAGATTGGTAAATAAATTGAATGAATAAAGGTACCAAGTTTGAACGAAAAAAAACAACCCTGGGGTTTCATTTAGCTGCAAGCTCAGTGCAAGTCAGTCAGGGATGCGACACAATTGTCCACAAAGCATGTAAGGTTGAGCCTCAGAAATGTGAAATATCACAGGGACAAGAATGGTCACAGATGTATTCTGAGATATGCTTCTCTGAGCCCAGGATTCCATGGCTCTAGCTCATGCTGGACACAAGAATATTTTACAAACATTTTTTAAAATAAAGAAAAAAGTGGAGTACTTTTGAAGGAGACCAAGTGAATGAGGAATCTCCCAGCCTTGGAAAGAAAAAAATTAGAAGGAATACATCTTTATCTACATGAAGATCTTCAATGGAACAGAAGACTGGATTAGTCTTATGGAGATTCAGATACTAGAGCCAGGGTTGTGTCATCTACAGTACGGCAGATTTTGACTCAACGTAAAGAGCAAACTTCTAACATACGGACTTATCTTAAAGTCAAACAGGTTCCAACGGCATAGCAAACGTTCCCCTGGAAAGGAAGTACTCCATCTGGGCTGAGTTACCTTGTAGGTGTACAGATTTGCTCAAATCTCTATTATATAGTCTCATGGCATCATGTGCCGCCCCATCACTGCACTTACAGCAGTTACAATATTACAGCTATTAGTGTAATCATGTGAGATATGTCTTTCCCCTAGACTGTAAACTCCAAGAGGATAGGGTGCTGCCATTTGTATTCACCCCTGCATCTCTACTCCCTAGTACATAGTACTTATCAGATGTTCAAAGAAGGAAAGAGAAAAGGGAACGCAGGAGGAAAAGAAAGAGATTAAAACACTAGGTGGGGGCTGGATTAAATCTCCTATAAAGTTCCTTCTAATTCGAAATTTCATGGTTATAAACAAACCCAGGTTGCAAATGATTCACATTGTCTTAATGACTCCCTTTCCTCCTGTTGTAGAGATACTGAAGGGAATCGATGTCCTCTACCTCAGTGCTTCTCAGATTTTGGTAAACACCAAAATCACCTAGCAGAATCACCTAAAACAGATAGTTGGACCCCAATCAGTCCCAGAGTTTCTGATTCAAAAGGTATGGGGCAGGGCCCATGAACTTGAATTTCTAAGAAGCTCCCAGGTAATGCTGATGGTGCAGGTCCAGGAACACACTTTGAGAATCACTCCTCTACTCAGCATTGGGAGAGTGGTTCTCAAACATCAGAATCACTTGTGGAGAGGCCATCCATGGTGGCTCACACCTGTAATCCCAGCACTTTGGGAGGCCAAGGCAGGTGGATTACCTGAGGTCAGCTGTTTTGAGACCGGCCTGGCCAACATGGTGAAACTCTGTGTCTATTAAAAATACAAAATTAGCCAGCCATGGTGGCATGTGCCTGCAATCCCAGCTACTCGGGGGGCTGAGGCAGGAGAATCACTTGAATGGGGAGGTGGAGGCTGCAGTGAGCCAAGATCGTGCCACTGCACTCCAGCCTGGGCGACAAGAGCAAAACTGTGTCTCAAAAAATTTAAAAAAAAATCCATTCTTGGATTTGCCATAGAGATTCTGATTCAGCAGGCATGGAATTGGATCCAGGAATCTGTATTTAAACAAGCTCTTCAGGTAATTCTGTTGCAGGTGATTTACAGATCACATTTGAGAAAAAAAAAAGTAACAGGGAAGAAAAGGAGAAAGTAGAAGACCATGGCTCTTGAATGTTTAGGGTCTTGATGACCTTGTTCCCTCCTTAGCAGGTTACAAAAGGTCTACTCTGTCAACTGATCACCCCCTTAACACAAATGAACACTTGTACTTAGTCAAAGTGATGGTTAGAGATAGTGCTACAATGAAGCTTTATCAAAAAATACGTGGATAAGGAATCAACACTTCAGGTGGGTTCATGAGGACACCATTCCAAATAACTAAAACTCTACCCATGTGGGACCCCACCTCCTCCCTTGGAAACAGTCATCATTGTCTGGATGTAAATCCCAGATGTAACTTTGATTGATTTTTTTCTCTTTTCTGGCATTCAATGGATATGTGGAGTATAGCTTGTGTGTGATAGGCTTCTTTTCTCTAGCATGAACGATCTGTTTATTTACTTTTTTTTTTGTCAAAGGCTCACAGATACGAAAATGACCCACACTATAGTCTCTTCTAAAAAGTATGGATGGTGGCTGGGCATGATGGCTCACGCCTGTAATCCCTGCACTTTGGGAGGCTTAGGTGGGCGGATCACCTGAGGTCAGGAGTTCAAAACCAGCCTGGACAACATGGTAAAACCCGCTCTCTACTAAAAATATAAAAGTTAGCTGGGTGTGGTGGTACATGCCTGTAATCCCAGCCACTCAGGAGGCTGAGGTAGGAGATGCTTGAACCTGGGAGGCAGAGGTTGCAGCGAGCTGAGATCATGCCATTGCACTACAGCCTGGGCAACAAGAGTAAAACTGAATCTCAAAAAAAAAAAAAAAAAAAGTATAGATGGTGTCATCAGTACCCCCCTCCAAAAAAAGGAAAGAATATTTGCTTCTTTCCAAAAACCATCAAAATACTCTGTGCCTTGAAGTTGTGATTCATTGAAAATGCTTTCTATACACCTGAAAGAGTTCATCTATCACCCATGTGCCACAGCTACCCAAACAAACTCAGGTCAAGAGAACAATGACGCAATCAGTTATTCCCTGTCTTCCTCGGACAAATCTATATAGCTTTATATGGGAAGATTTGTATTCTAAGACAGTCAGTGCAAAACTATCTCCCAATCCCTTGATAATTATTTGTGGAGATGCTGCTGAAATGATCTCAGGAGAAAAAAAATTAAACCCCAAAACCTAGGCAAAACAAATGAAAACCAGCTAATTCCCTCTTTAAAAATGTGAATTTGAAAAAGTACCCACCATATAATGTTTTACAGGCAGCTGTGGCCATCACACACCCAGGTTCTCTTTCAGCTCAGACCACAGAAACTGGGTCATGTGCCTCTCAGTGACATTGTGGGCAGCTGTGTGGCTTACTCTTTGCAGGCAAAAGTCTACCACACAACTTGGATGCGATTTAAAGCAAGCTGGAGTGTTCAAACAATAGGAACAATGCTTCTTTAGTCACGATTTGTCCTTCATTTTTGATGACACTTTCTCTTATTTCTGGAAACGGCTGTTGACAAATGGTCTTGGTATAATTTGTCAGTGTGGCACACAAAATATTAGGGACATTCTTCCTGCCTGATTCTATGGATTGCCTTCATCTTGTGAAATCAGAACACCTCAGTCTTACCAGCATCCGTGAGCGCATGCTTTCTACAAGTAAAGGCAGACAGTAAAGTAACTTGGCCAGCTTACATGAGAGAACAAATCACTGGCATTAATTGGCATCACTCATCATATCCTACCCTAACATACCCACAGAGTGTAGCACCATCTGATGATTCTATCTGGGAATATTCTACTCATCATCATTACCAATGATTAATAATAGCATCACCCCTGAACTTGTCAGAGGCTTTTACAGTCTACAGCATTTCATTTGATTTTCATTGCAATCTCATGAGACAGGTAAGACAGATGTCATCATTTCTGGTAGAAAATGGAAAAAACTGAAATCGAAGAAGTTTATGTCATTGCCCAAGGATAACTCATTTTATCAGGTCAGAAAATAAGAATAAAAATAGGCACAATATAAATTTCTAGTCCCATACAGATTTAGCTTCAAAAAAGAACCAACCTAACTTAAAACTTTTAACTGCTGCAGTTTACCCTTGTCTAGGACAATACATCTCAGGTTCCTTATTTGTAACCTTTTTCCAAAGACCTAAGAAATTAAATTGACCCATGCTCCATTCTCTTCCTAAGAAGGAGGGATGGCAGCCACAGACTCCAGCAAACCCATTAGCCTGCCCTGATCAGAAGGGTGAGAACACTGGCTAATTTCATGGTCCACTCCTTAGATTTGGAGCGGCAGTATTCAATTTAGTCCCCTTAGAGACCAGATTATTTTTTTTTTAATGAGAATTTCAATAGTCATGTACCAATAGAGATAATATCTACATTCCTGACCTATTACAAGAAGCAGCAGTACTGCCAACAGAGTTCCCTTTAATTTCTGGGTTATCTGAGCCCACAACATATACCAATTCTACATAATTGCTTTAAGCCAAAAGACATCAGGAGAGCATTTTGCCTCTGGGGTGGCCAAAGAGCTGGGATGCTGTGCATCATCAGCATGAGTTGTCTCACTACAGGATCCACTTACATTTAGGGTAAATAGGTGATTTTATTGTGAAAACTCTAAGCATTACAATTATTTTCAGTAAAGTTCAAGGAGCATCTTGTTTAATAACTCAGCTAACAAGTTTAAACAAAATAAGATGGGATTATGAAACAGAATATTACACAGTCACTAAAATAATATTTTTTTATTTTCTAGAAATTAAAATAATAATTATGATGACATTATGGAAAAGCAGTTTGGGGATAACTTTAATTGCAAAAAAACAGATTACCTGCCAACTATGGTGGCTCATGCCTATAATGTTAATACTTTGGGAGGACAAGGAGGGAGGATTGCTTGAGGCCAGGAATTCAAGTCTAGCCTGGGCAACATAGTGAGACCCTGTTTCGACAAAAATTTTAAAAAGTAGATTATAAAATTACATATATGTCTTGATTAAGTAATGCAAAATATGAGCAAGGATCAAAAGAGAATGCATAAGAAATGATAGGGGAGTTATGAGGGATTTGAACTTGAGTCTCAAAGCTTATGAAACGTTATACTATTAATTATCCTTAGGAAGACACAGCCTAATCTAATGACTTCCTTTCTTTTTTTTTTTTTTTTTTTCCCACTAATCTTCTTAGGACTATGGTTGATATTTGCCTTTCCAGAGTCAAAATGGTCCTGTGCCTCTTAGGATCTCAGAGAGCTCTCGTGAGCACTGGCAGCTGCCAAAGCCCAGCAAGCACCAAAGGGTCCAATCCACACACGGGGTCCAATCCACACAGTGGGTCCAATCCACACACGGCGTCCAATCCACACACGGGGGTCCAATCCACACAGGGGGTCCAATCCACACACAGGGTCCAATCCACACGTGGGGTCCAATCCACACAGTGGGTCCAATCCACACAGGGGG
>PVKV010016294.1:8286-26075 GCA_004027835.1 Alouatta palliata
AACCCCGTCTCTACTAAAGATACAAAAATTAGCTGGGCATGGTGGCACACGCCTGTAGTCCCAGCTACTCGGGAGGCTGAGGCAGGAGAATTGCTTGAACCCAGGAGGCGGAGGTTGCGGTGAGCCGAGATCGCGCCATTGCACTCCAGCCTGGGTAACAAGAGCGAAACTCCGTCTCAAAAAAAAAAAAAAAAAAAAAAATGATCTCTTGGTTCTTGTGTATTTTCATCATGTTTAGTGCAATACCATGAACTTTTGTTGTTACTGTTTTGTTTTTTGTTCTTGTTGTTTTGTTTTTGAGACAGTCTTGCTCTGTCACCCAGGCTGGTGCAGTGGTGGCATCTTGGCTCACTGCAACCTCTGCCTCCCAGGTTCAAGCGGTTCTCATGCCTCAGCCTCCCAAGTAGCTGGGATTACAGTACCACCATGTCTGGCTCATGTTTGTATTTTTACTAGAGATGGAGTTTTGCCATGCTGGCCAGGCTGGGCTCAAACTCCTGGCCTTGAGGGATCCAACCACCTTGGCCTCCCAACATGCTGGGATTAGAGGTGTGAGCCACTACCCCTGGCCTACGATACCATAAACTTTGAGTAACACCCTGAGACCAATAGGAAGTGCAGCTGGTGACATTGGAAGTGCTCCCAAGAAGCAGAAAAGTCGTGACAATACAAGAAGTTAAATTGCTTGAAATGTGCAATAGACTGAGATCTGCACTTGGGGTTGCTGGCATTTGAGACAATGCATCTTTTGTAAAAAAAAAGGTGACGTAAACTTGGGGTATTGATAAATATAGGACTGTAAATGTGTTTTCACATTTTTTTCTCTAGCTTACTTATAGTTATTTTTTTCCCTAAACGTTCTATAATCCACATCTCTAGCTTACTTTATTGTAAAAATGCGGTATATAGCCAGGCACGGTGGCTTACGCCTGTAATCAGCCCTTTGGGAGGCTGAGGCAGGCGGATCACTTGAGGTCAGCAGTTCGAGACCAGTCTGGCCAACATGGTAAAACTCTGTCTCTACTAAAAATACAAAAATTAGCCAGATGTGGTGGTGGGTGCTTGTGATCCTAGCTACTTTGGAGGCTGAGACAGGAGGAGAATCACTTGAACCCAGGAGGCAGAGGTTGGAGTGACCTGTCACACCCCTACACTCCAGCCTGGGCAACAGAGCAAGACTCCGTCTCAAAAACAAACAAAAAACAGTATATGGTACAAATAATATAGAAAATATGTGTTAACCAACTGTTGATGTTATCAGTAAAACTTCCAGTCAATTGTAGGCTATTAATTAAGTTTTTGGGGAGTCAGGGTCAATACCTCTTTTAGTTGTTACAAATGAATACCTGAGGCTGGATAATTTATCAAGAAAGGAGATTTATTTAGCTCACTTCCACAGGCTGTACAAGAAGCATAGTGGCTGGTACCTGTCTGAAGAGGGCAGAAGGGGAGCCAGCATGTGCAAAGATCACATGACTAGGGGTGCCAGGCTCTGTTCAACCAGTTCTCCACTCAACTAAGAGTGAGAATTCACTCCCACAGGAATGGTCTGTTGGGGCCAAACAAACCATATTCAAACCATAGCAGTGCCCCTAGCCCCCCGAGTTCAAAGGTCAGCTGTATAGTGTACACTGGAAAGGAGTGCATAACCCAGACTGGGATGGATACTCAGAAAAGCCCTCTCAGACAAAGTTGCCCTTAAATACAGTTGCCTAAAGGATTGGTAGGAATTGGCCTGAGGGAGAGGAGAGAGAAGACACCAGCCTGAAGGAAGAGCTGGAGAAAATCAGTGAATTCGCCAAGTTGAAAATAGTATTGTAGATAGTGTTGTAGTGCCTTTGTTGTTGTTGTTGGGCGAGGGAGTGTAGACACACAGGCAAGAACTTGGTTTTGAATAGTTTTTATAAGTCTTGTTAAAAGTTTAGATTTTTTACATTTAGAAAAAACTGAAGGCTCCTAAGCAGAAGAGAGATGTTTACTAACTGGCTGCTGTGAAAGATTGGTTGAAATTTTTATTAGAAGTTTGTGTAGGCAATAAACAGTGAATCATGCCTGCAAAGATATATGTAATAAAATTTAAAGCCATGGAAATGAATGTGTGGTCATGGTACAACTCAAATATTAAACTATATGTTATCAGGGACATAATTTTTTTGTTATAAATTATTTTATTAAAAATTATCTCTGTGGGGGTTTATCTTTAACACGATGAATTGAACTCTTTTAGCTAAAAAGAAAACATTTACTTAGAGCCTGTCATGATCCGAATTAAACTATTAATATTAGGCAGAAGTGACAAAAGACTGCAATGTGAAGGGTGGTTTTTGTTTTGTTTTTTTGAGACAGTCTTGCTCTCTTGCCCAGGCTGGAGTGCAGTGGTGAGATCTCAGTCACTGTTGCCTTTGCCTCCCAGGTTCAAGTGATTCTTGTGCCTCAGTCTCCCGAGTAGCTGGAATTACAGGCGTGCGCAACCATGCTTTGCTAATTTTTGTATTTTTAGTAGAGGTGGTGTTTCACCATGTTGGCCAGGCTGGTATCGAACTCCTGGCCTCAAGTAATCTGCCTGCCTCAGCCTCCCATAGTGCCAGGATTGCAGGTATGAGCCATTGCACCCGGCCTGTGTTCCTTTTTTTAACAGTAAAATTTGAAGGTGTTGCTGGATTTTAAATTAATATTTGTGTGTGTGTGTGTGTGTGTGTATGAGACAGTTGAGGTATTCCAGTGATATGTCCTATTTCAAAATACAATAAGTCTTAATTTAACGTTGTCAGTGGGTTCTTGGAAACTGCGACTTCAGTTGAAATGATACATAACAAACATTTTACCATAGGTTAGTTAATGTAAACAAGAGTTATGTTCCTGTGGCACTTTTCTGGTTACAAAACCATAACTAAATTTCTAAATAAAGACCCAAAACATTTCTGATATCAAATATTGAGCTAAATTTGAGGTATGGTTACATTTAAGAAAGATGACTAAAAAGATACTTACCCAGTTTTTGGTGACTCAGTGAGTGATGGCAGTTGTAGTGGTGGTGGGTTAAGTCAAGGTGGAAATGTTTACAACTTGAACATTGTCAGAAGCACCTGCTACCTCCATGCAGTTCCAGCACAATAATAAATATGGCAGACTCACCGACCACTTTTGGACTGCTTCATTTATCGTGCATTTGTATGATTCTCATATACTTTACAAACTTTTATTTTACAATAATTTGTATTCATTCTTTCCAACCTCCTTATTCCAGTTCAGGGTGGCGGGTGGCCAGAGCTGATCCCGGCTACCCAGGATGCAATGCAGGAACTAACTCTGGACAAGATGCTCTCTCATCACAGGGCATACTCACACTTACTCACAGTAGGACTTAGGCATGCTGGTTAACCTACTGTGTGCAGCTTTGAGATGTGGAAGGAAACCAGAGTACTGGGAGAAAACCCATGCAGATATAGGGAGAACTTGCAGACTCCTACACAGATAGTGGTCCCAGTTGGGAATCTTTTTTTCCCTCATCACATTATTTAAGAACTTGCTGTATATAGTAGTTATGATTGGCTATTTAGATTTTTAAAATTTAAGTCTCAGACAGATTTACTGTTTGCAATGTGAGTTGTGTTGCCAGTATTTCGATAATTAGAAGTAGATATTGAGTAAATTATCTTTTTTTTTTTTTTTTTTTTTGGAGACAGGATCCAGCTCTGTCACCCAGGAGTGGCACGATGTCAGCTCAGTGCAACCTCAACCTCCTGGGCTCGTGCAGTCTTCCCACCCCAGCCTCCTGAGTAGCTGGGACTATGGGTGTGCACCACCCCCGGCTAATTTTTTGTAGTAGTAGAGATGGAGTCTTGCCACCGTGTTGCCCGGGCTGGTCTGAACTCTTTAATTTAAGCCATCTGCTTGCCTTAGCCTCCCGAAGTGCTGAGATTACAGTCGTGAGCCACCACTTCCAGTCTATTATCTTTATGATGACCAGTTTAACCAAAATAGTGCACATGGGCCAGGAGTTTGAGATCAACCATGGTAAAACCCCATCTCTACTAAAAATACAAAAAATTACCCGGGCATGGTGGCAGTCGCCCATAATCCTAGCTTGGGAGGCTGAGGCATGAGAATTGCTTGAGCCTAGGAGATAGAGGTTGCAGGGCCAAGATCAAACTACCACACTCCGGCATGGGCAACAGTAAGACTCTTTGTCTCAAAAAAAAAAAAAAAAGACATAAAAATAGTGCAGACAGTGTTGAAAATATTTGATTAGCTCAGAGGAGAATTTGGTTGCTTAGTGTTGGATCTAAGTAGATATAGAAAGACAAAAATCGTTAAGATGTTCTTAACAGGCCTGGTGCAGTGGTTCATGCCTGTAATCCCAGCACTTTGGGAGGCCGAGGTGGGCAGATCACTTGAAGTCAGCTCCTTAGGAGGCTGAGGCAGGAAAATCACTTCAACCTGGGAGGCAGAGCTTGCAGTGGGCCAAGATCGTGCCACTGCAGTCCAGCCTTGGCAACAAAGTGAGGCTCTGTCCCAATTAATCGATCAAGCAATAAATCTTTTGATGACATTGAACATTTCTTGTCACTAGTGTTGCCTTAAATTCATGAAGAGGATACGTCACGATTATGTTAACAGAATTCTGGTGTGTTGTTCCACCCCTACCACCCTACCATGCCTGTGCCTCCCACCTTTGATTATTAAGTTACTAGGTCCATGGTGGACATTTAGTAAAAACATGTTGAATAGATGACTGAATGAATGAATTTATAGGTATTTAGAGAATTTGCTTTGTGGTTAATTTGTAATAAGCATTTACGTCTTTTAGGGATTACTGTTAATTGAAGAATGCTAGTATTCCAAAACTTGAGCAATTGTCATGATTATATCCAAAAGTAAGGTAAGAGTTCTCTGGGTGTATTTATTTATTTATTTTTTCCCCCCCGAGATGGAGTCTCTCTGTCACCCAGGCTGGAGCGCAATGGTGCCATCTTGACTGACTACAACCTCTGCCTCCTGGGTTCAAGTGATTTTCCCACCTCAACCTCCCAGCCTCCCAAGTAACTGGGAGGATTACAGCCACCCATCATGTCTGGCTTATTTTTGTAGAGATGGGGTTTCACCATGTTAACCAGGCTGGCCTTGAACTCTTGACCTCAGATAATCGCCAGCCTCAGCTTCCCAAAGTGCTGGGATTACAGGTGTGAGCCACCATGCCCGGCCTCTCTGGGTTTATTCTTATTGTCATCACTGATGACTTTATTTGAAGCACCCATGTATGTTCTTACCATTTTTTTGTATCCCTTGTTAATATTTTTAGTTAAAATCCTCAATCCCTGGGGAGAGTTAAAAGAAGCAGTCCAGGCCGGGCGCGGTGGCTCAAGCCTGTAATCCCAGCACTTTGGGAGGCCGAGGCGGGTGGATCACGAGGTCAAGAGATCGAGACCATCCTGGTCAACATGGTGAAACCCCGTCTCTACTAAAAATATACAAAAAAAATTAGCTGGGCATGGTGGCACGTGCCTGTAGTCCCAGCTACTCGGGAGGCTGAGGCAGGAGAATTGCTTGAACCCAGGAGGCGGAGGTTGCGGTGAGCCGAGATCGCGCCATTGCACTCCAGCCTGGGTAACAAGAGCGAAACTCCGTCTCTAAAAAAAAAAAAAAGAAGAAGAAGCAGTCCAGGTGTAGCTAATTTATCGGGTACAGTAACAAATAATTTTGATATACCAAATGGTAAAGGAAGAGAGTTGGAGTGGAAAGAACACTTAGAACTGGATTGGGGAAATGGATTCTAGTCTGGATTCTGTAAGTAGCTGGATGCCGTCAGGGCAGGTCATGTGGTCTCTAATGGGGTGATTGGACTAGATTAGGTAGCTCCTGGTTAGCCCACGGACAGACGTGTCTTATTTGGTCTTCATAGTGCCTAAAAACATTTAAAATAATAATCAGTAGTATTTTAAGAATCAGGCTGTTCTGCATTGGGCAGGTCTACGGAAACCTATCCCCAGAGTGCAAATAAGCTGAGAGGCCAGAGAAAGAGGCTGACAAATCCAGTTTCTTAGAAAGAAACATGTAATAGGGACCTACGAACAGAAGCCAGGTCTCTGTGTCTTGGGCAACTGCTGGCAGCAAGACAAGATGTTCTGTCTCCAGACCCAGGGCTTATATACCATAGGGAAAGGGTATCTGTTTCAAAGGCATGTGTAGGATAATTACTTATGGGCAGGATTTATGTTAAGTACAAAATCATCAAAATTGTTTTGGCCTAAGGGCAGGATTTACAGTAAGTGCATGTTTTTAACACACAGAACAGTAGATAAAATAGAAATCTTAAGGGCATTCCCAGAATTGGGATTAATCAGAAGTCAGCGTGGCAGTTCAGCATCCAAGATGGAATTGCTTTATCCTTCACCTTATTCTTCCAGTTTAGTAAATGTATACAGTTTAATCTTTGCAATCCCACTATGAGATATTTATTACCTCCTTATTTTTATTTTTTATTGAAGTCTCACTCTTGTCCCCTGGGCTGGAGTGCAATGATGTGATCTTGGCTCACTGCAACCTCTGCCTCCTGGGTCCAAATGATTCTTCTGCCTCAGCCTCTCGGGTAGCTGGAATTACAGGCGCCTGCCACCATGTCCAGCTAATTTTTGCATTTTTAATAGAGATGGGGTTTCACAATGTTGACCAGGCTGGTCTTGAACTCCTGACCTCAGGTTTATCCACCCGCCTGGGCCTCCCAAAGTGCTGGGATGACAGACGTGAGCCATTGCGTCCAGGCTTATTTATTTATTTAATTTGAGAGAGTCGTACTACTCTTTCACCCAAACTGGAGTGCAGTGGCATGATCACCTCTCACTGCAGCCTCAACCTCCTGGGCTCAAGCGACCCTTCCACCCTAGCCTCCCAGGTACCTGGGACTACAGATGTGTGACACCATACCAGGCTAATTTTTCTCATTTTTTTTGAAGAGACAGGGTCTCACTATGTTGCCCAGGCTGGGCTCAAGTGATCCCCCTTCTTTGAACTCCCAAAGTGCTGGGATTATAGTCATGAGCCACTGAGCCCAGCCTGTCTCCTTTTTTAATACTGTGAAGAAACTAAGACAGAATTATGACCTCCGGTTTTTTTTAGACAGTTTGTGTTCTGTTACCCTAGCTGGAGTACAGTGCTGTGGTCACAGCACACTGCCACCTCTGCCTCTGAGGCACAGTCGATCCTCCCATGTCAACCTCCCAAAGTGCTGGGATTGCAGACGTGAGCCACTGCGCGCCACCAGGTACCCCTGGTTATTTAGCAGATAAGTGGCAGCTGCCAAGATTCAAACTGCCATGTTGCAGTGTACCTATTTCACATGCTTGAGAGTCAGGAGGGACTGTAGAGATGTGTTTATTCTTTTTTTGAGACAGAGTTTTGCTCTGCCTAGGCTGGAGTGCAGTGGCGCAATCTCGGCTCACTACAACCTCCACCACCTGTGTTCAAGTGATTCTCCTGCCTCAGCCTTCCAAGTAGCTAGGATTACACCCTTGGCTAATTTTGTATTTTTAGTAGAGAGAGGGTTTCTCCATGTTGGTCGAGCTGGTCTGAATCTCCTGACCTCAGGTGATTGCCCGCCTTGGCCTCCCAAAGTGCTGGGATTACACTGTGTCCTGCCTCTTTTTTTTTTTTTTTTTTTTTTTTAATGGTGAACCTTTCTGAGGATCATAGACATTGTGGCTTACCTAGCTTAAACTTATAGGACAGTAGTCTTAAATTGGTCATGAGGCTGTTAGAAGTACTATTGAAAAAAATAAAATCAATCTTTGGATAGAATCATCTCCAAAACCCTAGAATATATTACTGTAAAAATGGGAAATAGAAATGAAATGTTTAATAGTAAAACTTCTATGTCTATGAGGACTGTACAGAAAATTTACTTTTTGTTTTATAACCATACAGTTTATGGCTTTAAATAATAGCAGATTCTGGCAGTAACTTTTACTAAACATAGTTGTGTGAAATTTTAGGATCTAAAAAACAGGGTTCATACAATTGAAAGATAAGGTCACAGTAAAAGTGACATAATTGTTGCCCCACCCTCCCTCCCCTAAATAAAATAAATTCTCAAATAATAATTTTAAAAATTGAGTATTGGCCTTTTTAATTTTATTGTGATGCACTTAAAGTGAACACAAAGTGTTTTAAGAATGGATGGATGTTTTAAGAATTAGAAAATCATATGGCATCACATGCAGTGGAACTTCAGAAAAAAAATTTTTTTTTTTTTTTTTTTTTTTTTTTTTTTTGAGTTGGAGCCTCACTGTGTTGCCAGGCTGGAGTGCAGTGGTGCAATCTCGGTTCACTACAACCTCTGCCTACCAGATTCAAGTGATTCTCCTGCCTCAGCCTCCCAAGTAGCTGGGACTACAGGTGCATACGCCACCACGCCAAGCTAATTTTTGTATTTTTAGTAGAGATGGAGTTTCACCATGTTGGCCAGGATGATCTCGATCCCTTGACCTTGTGATCTGCCTGCCTCGGCCTCCCAAAGTGCTGGGATTACAGTCATGAGTCACTGCACCCAGCCTTTAAAACTTTTATTATGTTGTTAGAGACGAGTTGTCACTTACGTTGCCGGGGCTTGGAGTACAGTGGCTGTTTACAGGTGTGGTCCAGCACAATACAGCCTCAAACTCCTGGGCTCAACTCATCTTCCTGCGTTAGCCTCCCACGTAGCAGCACTGTAGGCATGCACCACTGTGCCCAACCTAAAAGAGCCATCTTAAAAATCAAGTATGGGCCGGGCGCGGTGGCTCACGCCTGTAATCCCAGCACTTTGGGAGGCCGAGGCGGGTGGATCACGAGGTCAAGAGATCGAGACCATCCTGGTCAACATGGTGAAACCCCGTCTCTACTAAAAATACAAAAATTAGCTGGGTATGGTGGCACGTGCCTGTAGTCCCAGCTACTCGGGAGGCTGAGGCAGGAGAATCGCTTGAACCCAGGAGGCGGAGGTTGCGGTGAGCCGAGGTTGCGGTGAGCCGAGATCGCGCCATTGCACTCCAGCCTGGGTAACAAGAGCGAAACTCCATCTCAAAAAAAAAAAAAAAAAAAAAAAATCAAGTATGACAATGTCTAAAGGAAAGATACTAAGACATAAAGCTATATTAAAGTAATATTGGTACAAAACTAGATCTGTTGTTTAGACATATTTTAGATATATTTTATGATTTTCATCCTGGATGCAGTTTATGGAATCACATTGCTTCAAATGAGTATAAAGCCTTTGAGGCAGGAAAAAAAGCCTGTTTCAGATTTAGCATCCAGTCCTGTCTAGAAAGAACTTTCAGGTTTAAATTTAACACTGCCTTGTTTTCCTTTCCTTCCCTTCCCCTCCCGATCCCCCTTCCCCTTCCCACCCTCCCCGCTTTTCCCCTTTTTCTCCCTTTTCCTTTCCTGAGACAGGTTGTGATCAGTAGCACGATCACAGCTCACTGCAGCCTCGACCTCCCAAGCTCAAGCAATCCTTCTGCCTCAGCCTCCTGGGTAGCTGGTACTGTACCACCACGCCTGGCTAATTTTTGTATGTTTTGTAGACATGGGATTTCACCATGTTGCCCAGGCCAGTCTCAAACTCCTGAAGTTATCCTCCTGCCTTGGCTGGCCTCCTAATGTGTTAGGCTTACAAGTGTGAGCCACCATGCCTTGCCAACACTGTCTTTTCTTTCATGTGTTATAGTTGTGCATTAACCTTTCCAAAGCTGGGCACAGTGACTCACACCTGTAATCCCAGCACTTTGGGAGGCCAAGGAGGGCAAATCACCTGAGGTCAGGAGTTTGAGACCAGCCTAGCCAACATGGTGAAATCCTGTCTCTACTAAAACCCAATCTCTACTGTATCTTTGTATTTAAAAATAGAAAAATTAGGCTGGGCGTGGTGGCTCAGACCTGTAATCCCAGTACTTTGGGAGGCGGAAGTGGGCGGATCACTAGAGGTCATGAGTTCAAGACCAGCCTGGCCAACATGGTAAAACCCCATCTTTAAAAACAAAAAAAACAAAAACAAAAAAAAAAAAAAAGAAAAGAAAAATTAGCCAGGCATGGTGGTGCATGCCTCGTAATTCCAGCTACTTCAGAGGCTGAGGCAGAAGAATTGCTTGAACCTGGGAAGTGGCAATTACATTGGGCTGAGATGGTGCTACTGCACTCCAGCCTGGATGACAAAGTGAGATTGTGTTTCAAAAAAAAAAAAAAAATTATAATGATAATCCACTTAGTAACACTTAAGTTTTATGTGAAGGAAGGGAGATATTTCGGAATTTGGAATTTTGATTTACATGGTTTGGTTTGTAGTGTTATAAAATTAAATATGAATAGAGTGGTTTTGGAATATATCTGAAGGAGTTACAGAAGTACCAGTGGGAGAGAATTAAATATTGGTTTTTACGTTAATAGTTTTTCCCCATACCGTAGGAACCCACCAAGAGTCTATTTAGTTGTGTTGGCATGTATGAAAATATCCAATGGCTAAGAGCAGTGGCTCATGCCTATAATCCCAACACTGGGAGACAGAGGTGGGAGAATTGCTGGGAGTTTGAGACCAACCTGGGCAACGTAGCAAGACCTCATCTCTCCAAAAGATTTTTAAAAATTTGCCAGGCATGGTGGCTTGCGCCTGTAGTTGTAGTTACTTGGGAGGCTGGTGTGTTAAGGATCTTTTAAGCAAAAAGATGGAGCCAAATTGCTTTAAATGAGTGTTGTCTGTGATTTAGATGGTGATTTCCAAATCCTAATTTGTAAATAGGCCCTAATCTACAGAAGGGTTAGAATGATAAGAATAGTGGTGGCTCACACCTGTAATCCTAGCACTTTGGGAGGCAGAGGCGGTGGATCATGAGGTCAAGAGATGGAGACCATCCTGGTCAACATGGTGAAACCCTATCTCTGCTAAAAATACAAAAATTAGCTGGGCATGGCATGCGCCTGTAGTCCCAGCTACTTGGGAGGCTGAGGCAGGAGAATTGCTTGAACCCAGAGCCAAACTCCATCTCAAAAAAAAAAAAAAAAAGAATAGTGTAAAAGTTTATTTTTATTTTTTTAACTTTTTTTTTTTTTTTTAAGACAGGGGTTCACCATGTTGGCCAGGCTGGTCTCGAACTCCTGACTTCAGGTGATCTGCCCACCTTGGCCTCCCAAAGTGCTGAGATTACAGACGTGAGCCACCACGCCCAGACAAGAGTTTTTAAAAAAATATGAAAATTGCCCTTTATTTTGGGATGTCTGTCCCATACTTGTTTTTGCTACTGAGGGGGATATCAGCAGTTGATGATTAAAATCGATAGTAGAAAATATGAGTAACTGCCAGTATTGCACATTTTTTCTTTTATTGAAATTCGGGAGTCTGAAAGTCACTAATTTACCTAATATGATTCAACAAATGAAATTCTTACGCTTTCTTGGTTGAAAGATACATACCTTAAGAAATGAGAAAATAGTTATTTGGTGACCCTCTCCAATATAGTTTTAAAACCAAGCAATTTTTTAAAAGTTAAATACCTTTGTTTTTCTTTACTAGGTTTGTAAATATTATCTCTGTGGTTTTTGCCCCGCGGAATTGTTCACAAATACACGTTCTGATCTCGGTAAGTGAATTTTCTGTTTAACTTTTATCAAATGTATGATTTTTAAAATATTGAATAGAAATGGTGAGGAAAAAAACTGGTTCTTTACAATTCTGTGAAGTTTTTTCTTAAAATTTGCTAATAAGTAATTTCTTACTTGGTTTAGATATTTGAATGTATTAATAAATGTCAGTCTGATTAAACATGGTGGCTTTATTAAACGTACATGTCTATTTCCACTCCCTCCCAAAACTCCATTTAAATGAAAAAAATTTTAAAAAGATGTAAATGGAAGAGGAAATAACATTAGAGATGTCAGCAAATTTTTGGAAGATGACAAGTGGATGGAAGGAGTAGCAACAAACGCAACAGAACAGAGCAACCTGTACCCTAAAAGCCTGCAGAAGGGGATACTAAACAGAAGCGAGTATTTGATCAGCAGAACCCTGGACAGGCTCAGGATTTGGAGGCACCAGGTACCACAGAAGGCAGGGTTGAGTCATGGGGCTGAAAATGAGAGAGATGAGTCTGTAGTCTAGTTCAGGGCTTCTCAGCCTTGACATGGTTGATATTTTGAGCCAGTTTTGGAGGGGGCTTTTCATGCATTGTGGGATGTTGCGCAACATCCCTGGCCTCTACCCACTATTTACCAGTAACACCCCCTGTTGTGACACCCAAAAATGTCTTCAGACATTGCCAGAGGTCCCCTGGGTTGCAAAATTGCCACTAGTATAGGTGGTCCCGTGCATCTGTTGATCCTACCTCTCCCACCTGTATACCACAGGAGAAGAGAGGGTTATTTCCTGGAGAAATTGGACTAGAGAGACTAGTTTATCTGAGCCACAAAATACAAAAAATAATTGACTGTTTCCTCAGTCTTTCAAGGGTGGTACATAACCAGGATCATTCTGGATACGTAAAAGAAGTCAATTCATTATGTACAATGTTTGCCTTAGAGCTTTAGGAGCATATTAAGGCAGGACCAGTCTAGATCTTGAGATTTCAAATACAGCGGGGGCAGTAGTGAATAAAAATAAGAATGTGAAAGAGAGTAAATGAATCTATATTTTTATTGGTGGGGCTCTCCTCTGCCCTGTTCCTAGAAGGATACAGCCAGATGTTTTTCCCCAGGCAGAAGAAAAGAGGATTCTTCTCTAGAGAAAGTGAACAGTTCCTGAAAAGTGATCTCTACAGGTACTGACTCTTGGGGAATCTCTTAAAAGAAAGTCTTACTGCCTGGTTTTCCTATGGTAAAGCCCATTCATGAGTTGACAACCCCTGCCTAATCCCTACTAACTTCCAGTCAGATTTTGGAAGTGTCTTTTTAAAATTAGTTGCCTGCCAAGGACCACCAGCCAGACGTTCGAAGAAATCCTTCAACATGAGAGATTAACAAAAAACCAACAGAGAAAGAAGAATTTAGTGGAATTGGAGATAATGGGGAAAGCAGAAGAGAAATTTTTCAAAATCTTAAGAAATTTAGTATCTTCAGAGAAATACGGGAAGATACTATATTCATCAGCAATAATAGGATGCCATAAAAAGGGAACTTACGGAAAAGTTTGAAAAACATTTTTTGAAAAAAAGCTCTTAGAAATTAAAACTGAAGAAATCGGAACTAAAATCACTGGAAAGATTCGAAAATAAAATTAAGGAAATTTGCTGGAATGTTGGGCAGTAGGACAGAAGGATTAAAAAAAAAAAACCTTAGTCCATGAACTCTAATACCAGCTTAATAGTTGTGGACAAAATAAAAGCAGAGGGAATTGCTTAAGAAAAAAGAAAACTGTAGTACTAAAGGACATTCGTCTTTAGGTTGAGTAGGCCCTACAAGTGATCAGGACAGTGAATGAAAAGATCCATACCTAGGCATACACCTGTATTTTAGAACGTGAGGGTGCTGGCGGTGGGTGTAGGTCACAGAATTACCTAAACTGGTCAGTAACAACGGTGGAAGTTGAAGACCATTGGAGAAACATCCTCAGGCTGAGTGAAAATGTGTCTGCCAGGCTTAACTGTATAGCCAAACATCAAAACATGAGGGGAAAAAAGACATTTTCAGATACACATGGTCTCAGCAGATTTATCTCCCACGGACCTTTTCTCAGGAAACTCCACCAAAACCTGTCTGTAAACCAAGAAAGAGGAAAGAAAAAACATGCATCATGAAGGAGGGCAAGGAAAAAAAAAGATCTAGTGATTCTCTTCTACAGAGCAGAAAAGGAATTCATCAAGATAATAATTCTATAGTGAGCTTAGAAAATAAGTATCACAGGTTGAAGTAAGGCAGAAGGCCCTTGGAAGAAAATGAAACTGATTATCTGATATTTTGAGTCATAAGTGAAATTAATATCAAGATAGTTTCTATAGCTGAGTCGAAGTGTTTGAGAAGAATTTGAAAATACATAGAAAAATCTAGGCTCACACCTGTAATCCCAGCACTTTGGGAGGCAAAGGAGGGTGGATCACTTAAGGGTTGGAGTTTGAGAACAGTTTGGCCAACAGGGTGAAATCCTGTCTCTACTAAAAATACAAAAAAATTAGCTAGGCGTGGTGGTGGGCACCTATAATCCCAGCTACTTGGGAGGCTGAGGCAGGAGAATCCCTTGAACCTAGGAGGCAGAGGTTGCAGTGAGCTTGTAAGATTGTACCACTGCACTCCAGCCTGGATGACAGAGTGAGACACTTCTCTCAAAAAAAAAAGAAAAAAATTTTGAGAAGTACATCAGAAGTGTCTCATAATGCACCTTTGCTTGGCCTGATGGTGAACAGTACTTGCCTAATATAAACACTAAATGTTTGTTTATCCTAAAATTTTGATAGCTAGGATTGATAAATAGCAAAATAAGCATGGAATTTAGAAAGGTGGAAGTAAATTTGAGAAGAAATAACAAAGAGTTAAGATAATTGCTTTTTAGAGGTGAGAAGAAGTAGGACTAGGGTACTAGTCTAGTGCTATTTGACTTTATATACAGATTTGAAAATAAGGTCAGCAGTGGTTTGGTCCAGTGGTGTACCCCATCAGTTTTCTTTGGTGGCAATAAGGAACAATTTCATTTCACCTTCCCTCCTTTTCTCTCTCCCTCCCTTCTCTCTTTACCATATATTGTTGCTCTCTATTATATTGACTTTGAAGACTGAGCAGATCAGTTTTATGTGCTATTTGAGTATGATACTTCAGGATTCAGTAGGATCAATTTAGATGTCGACAAACTAGTCAGTGATAAAATGAATCTTTTTAAAAAGAAAAATAACTTTTTTTGGCAAGAGAAAAGGTTGCTAATATCACAGATAATTTATACAATTATATTTCCTTTTTCCCCAGGTCCATGTGAAAAAATTCATGATGAAAATCTACGAAAACAGTAAGTTATTTTGCTTGTCATTTTTCACGCCCCCCTCCACCCATTATCTGGTTTAAGGGGGACAATGGTTGAGGAAATAGTTCAAATTAAATGTAAAATGAGTGAGAGAAGTCCAGTCACTGGCTGGGGATAGTAAGAGAGTTATATAGCTTCAGTAATAATACTGATAGCCACCACATGAGTGCATCCTATATGTCAGGGTTTTTTCTATAGCCCATTTGGTTGGGGGGTTTTTTTTGTGTGTTTTTTTTTGGACGGAGTCTCACTCTGTTGCCAGGCTGGAGTGCGGTGGTGAGATATCGGCTCACTGCAACCTCCACCTCCTGGGTTCAAGCGATTCTCGTGCCTCAGCCTCCTGAGTAATTGCGATTACAGGCACGTGCCTCCATACCCAGCTAATTTTTGCATTTTTAGTAGAGATGGGGTTTCACCATGTTGGCCAGGATGGTCTCGATCTCCTAACCTCATGAATCCCAAAGTGCTGGGATTGTAGGCTTGAGCCACTGTGCTGGGCCAACTTTCTTTTCTTCTTTTTTTTTTTTTTTTTAAGACAGCCTCACTGTGTTGTCTAGGCTGGAGTGCAGTGGTGCGATCTTGGCCCACTGCAACCTCCACCTCCTGGGTTCAAGCAATTCTCCTGCCTCAGCCTCCCAAATAGCCGGGATTACAGGCACTCACCACCACGCCTGGCTAATAATTTTGTATTTTTAGTAGAGACAGGGGTTTACCATGTTGGCCAGCTGATCCTGAACTCCTGACCTCAAGTGATCCACCTGCCTTGGCCTCCCAAAGTGCTGAGTTTGCAAACATGAGCCACCGTGCCCAGCCCCAGTTTTATAGATGAGACTTGTCCCAGGTCCAGGATCACAGATCCAGTACAGTGGTAAAGCTAGTGGTTGAACTCCTGTGTAAAGCCTGTGCTGTTAACCAAACATAATGCTGTATGATGAGGAGCAATCAGAAAGTTACTTCAAATACACCTGGTTTACCTTTCAGCCTAAATTCAGTAGTCATTGATGCTAGTTAAGATAGAATATTTGAGTTTAATGGATAAAGATTGGGAAATTAGTACGTGTTTTTCATTTTATCAGGTATGAGAAGAGCTCTCGTTTCATGAAAGTTGGCTATGAGAGAGATTTTTTGCGATACTTACAGAGTTTACTTGCAGAAGTAGAACGTAGAATCAGACGAGGCCATGCTCGTTTGGCATTATCTCAAAACCAGCAGTCTTCTGGGGTAAGTGAAATATATTCACAGTCTTTGTAAAGGGTCCTTGTTCTCTGGAGACTCAGAGACCTCCCTAATATTTTTGAAACTTGCCTTCTATTCATTACTTTGTTCTTTTAGAATGATATAAAACTTACAAGGCATTTTTTTTATTCAGTCTTTATTAGCAAGCATAACATTGATTTTGCTAATCATAAGATTTTTCTCTTACATAGTAGTAACTAATAATATGATTAACCAACAGAAGTTGAAGATAATTGAATTACTATCCTTTCAATTAAACATTTTAATTACTTATTTTTAGTTCTATTAAACTGTGTGGGGAACATTTTAACAAATAGAAATATTATGTATGATATATGAGAATTTGAATGTTTATCTTTGTTTTATACTTGTTGGTAATACATTTTATTGTCTTCAACAGGCTGCTGGCCCAACAGGCAAAAATGAAGAAAAAATTCAGGTTCTAACAGACAAAATTGACGTACTTCTGCAACAGGTGAGAATTGTGTGCATTAATGTCGGGAAATGCTTAAAACAGACATGTAACCAGCAAAACAGAAAGATGGACTGGGTATGATAACTCGTGTATAATCCCAGCACTTTGGGAGGCCGAGGCAGGAAGAATGCTTGAGCCCAAGAGTTTGAGACCAGCCTAGGCAACAAACTGAGACCCAGTCTCTACAAAAATTAGCCAGGTGTAATGGCGTGCACCTGTAGTCCCAGCTACACAGGAGGCTGAGGCAGGAGAATTGCTTGAGCCTGGGAGGGCAAGACTGCAGTGAGACCTCTCTGTGCCACTGCACGCCAACTTGGGCAACAGAGTGAGACCTTGTCTCGTGTGTGTGTGTGTGTGTGTATGTGTATGTGTATACACACACATACATAAATATGTATATGAAAGGATGGCAAATATGAGAAGACGCTCAACACTATTAGTCATTGGGGAAATACAGATTAGTTAGTAGAGACAGGGTTTCACCGTGTTGGCCAATCTGGTCTCCAGCTCCTAACCTCAAGTGATCCCACCCGCCTTGGCCTCCCAAAGTGCTAAGATTACATGTGTAATCCACTGTGCCCGGCCCTGGAGTCTGATTCTTAGAAAGTTAAAAAGGTGCTATGAACCACTCCACTCCCAAATACTTATCCAGGAGAAATAAAAACATACGTCTACACAAAGACTTGTACTCCAATGTACTGTAGTCTTAATAGCACACACACACAAAAAAACAACCCAGGCTGGAATAAAAATATCTCTCAGCAGGTGAGTGGATAATTAAATTGTGATATATCCATAAGATGGAATGCCCGTCAGTAATAAAAAGGGATTAGTTATATGAGAGGTTATAGGTGAATCTTAAAATACTTAGGCTGAGTGAAAGAAGCCAGACAAAGGAATATAGACTGTATGACTATTTATATAAAATTTTAGAAAATACATATTGACCTATAGTGACAGAAAGCAGATTTTTGGTTGCCTGAGGGTTGTGTTTGGAATTGAGGCTGGAGGAGGTACTGTAAAGAGTGGTTGGCTCACACTTGTAATCCCAGCACTTTGGGAGGCTGAGGTGGGAGGATCACTGCAGCTCAGCAGTTCAAGACCAGCCTGGGCAAC
>PVKV010016294.1:26175-51424 GCA_004027835.1 Alouatta palliata
TTGTTTTTTTTGTTTTTTTTTTTTTTTTTTTTTTTTTTTTTTTTTTTTTTTTTTTTTTTTTTTTTTTTTTTTGAGACGGAGTCTTGCTCTGTCACCCAGGCTAAATGAAGTGCAGTGGCGTGATCTCGGCTCACTGTAGCCTCTGTCTCCCCGGTCAAGTGATTCTCCTGCCTCAGCCTCCTATCCTAAGTAGCTGGGATTATAGGCACCTGCCACCATGCTCGACTAATTTTTGTATTTTTAGTAGAGACAGGGTTTCACCATGTTGCCAGGCTGGTCTTGAACTCCTGACCTCAGGTGATCTGCCCATTTTGGCTTCCCAAAGTGCTGGGATTACAGGCATGGGCCACCACACCTGGCTGAAAGTGCATTTTTCTCAACACATCAGTTATACTTTATTGAAGTGTAAAAAAAAAATTGAGGATAAATTAAACCCAAAGAGGCTTTTGTAAATAAAACCCAACAAAAAAGATGGAAAACAACCACTAATGAACCATGGGGTAAAACGGAAATAGTTTGGTTTGAAAGAAATCTTACCTGTTTTTTTCCTCCACTCTTCTAAGATTGAAGAATTAGGGTCTGAAGGAAAAGTAGAAGAAGCCCAGGGGATGATGAAATTAGTTGAACAATTAAAAGAAGAGAGAGAACTGCTTAGGTCCACAACCTCGGTGAGTAAACCTCATTTCACATTATCTTACCTGTTCATTAGTTGGAACTCATTTTTATTTGAGAACCTTTGAAAACTATTCTTATGTCCTAAATTTGGAGTCGACACAATTTGTAGGCCACAAGGTCCCTGGCAGCTGCTAAACTCTGCATTTGTGTAGTATGCAAGCAACTTAAGTACAAGAAACAAATGGGTATGGTTATGTCCCAATAAAATGTTAGGTAAAGAGGCCTCTCTGACTGTTGACTTAGCAGTCACCGCCTTAAATTGTACGTTTTCATATGAGCCTGGAAAAATTCTCATTTTTGTTGTAATAAATTACTCAGTACATGCTTATATCTTTATAAAATTAGTACACTCTTAGTTCATTCTTTTAACTGGAGAATAGAACATATCTGTTTCAGATATTATTGATTGCAGAATATGATTGGTCATTGTTTCCTCCATATTGAATAGGGTATGTTCAAATAATAGTTAGTGAGCTCAGCTCCTTAATTAGTTTTGTGTATGGGCATAATATCCCTTGAACCTAAGCAAGGAGTGAATTCAGACTAAAGTAGATGGCTCTCTGAAAGGTGGTTTAAATTTTTTAGGTGATGTAGGTGTTGAACATTGAACAGTGGATCTCAGCATTTTTCCTGGATGATTCAGCAAGTTAGTGTTGTCTTACATCCCTCTCTAAAAGTTGACCACTTGTAGCTCAATATTACTGCTTTGGGGAAATGGAAAGGAGCAATTCACACACATTAGAAATCTTTTCTGAGTGTTGAGTACTTTCTTCAGATTTGTTTCTGTTCCTCAGATGTTGTTATATTAACTGATTTATCATTTCAGACAATTGAAAGTTTTGCCGCACAAGAAAAACAAATGGAAGTTTGTGAAGTGTGTGGAGCCTTTTTGATAGTAGGAGATGCCCAGTCCCGGGTAGATGACCATTTGATGGGAAAACAACACATGGGCTATGCCAAAATTAAAGCTACTGTAGAAGAGTTAAAAGTAAGGTTTGTTTGTTTGTTTTTGAGGCAGATTCTTGCTCTGTCACCTAGAGTGCAGTGACGTGATTTTAGCTCACTACAACCTCCACCTCCCCGTTTAAGCAATTCTCATGCCTCAGCCTCCTCAGTAGCAGGGACTACAAGCATGCGCCACTACGCCCAGCTAATTTTTTGTTTAAGACAATCTCGCTCTGTCAACCAGGCTGGAGTGCAGTGGCATGATCTTGGCTCACTGCAGCCTCCACCTTTGGGGGAGCAATTCTCATGCCTCAGCCTCCCAAGTAGCTGTGATTGCAGGTGTGTACCACCATGCCCTGCTAATTTTTGTATTTTTTTTAGTAGAGGCGGGGTTTTGCCAAGTTGGCCAGGCTGGTCTTGGCTCCTGACTTCAGGTGATCTGCCCTCCTCAGCCTCCCAAAGTGCTGAGCCACTGCGCTTGGCTGGTGTAAGTTTCTTCTAAAGATACATTTTAGCTATTTTTTTTAAAAAAGGTATTTTAGCTATAGATAAAAATAACTATATTTTAATATGGCTTAAGTAGAGATATGACCCTCTCATTGATATTTTCCAGTTTGTAATTGTTTGCAGCATCGCGAGTTCCTGTGAAATTTTGCTGTTTATCAAACTCTGAAAGCACTTAATTTTCTTAACTCTCAAATGCCAGATTTAGGAAGACTATTCCTGAGGATTTAGTCAAATAACGGTATCTTGTGCATATACATGGTGCTGCAATTCCTTCACTGCCCTTGAGGGCATCAGTTCCATAAGCTCGTCTGCGGGTTACTTCACATTAGTTGACCATTGTTAACAATGCTTTAAGGTTATAGTTGTATAAAAATCCAACTCGATTTTTCTAGGAAAAGTTAAGGAAAAGAACCGAAGAACCTGATCGGGATGAACGTCTAAAAAAGGAAAAGCAAGAAAGAGAAGAAAGAGAAAAAGAACGAGAGAGAGAAAGGGAAGAAAGAGAAAGGAAAAGACGAAGGGAAGAGGAAGAAAGAGAAAAAGAAAGGGCTCGTGACAGAGAAAGAAGAAAGAGAAGTCGTTCACGAAGTAGGCACTCAAGCCGAACTTCAGACCGAAGATGCAGCAGGTCTCGGGACCACAAAAGGTCACGAAGTAGAGAAAGAAGGCGAAGCAGGTATATGTAAAACACCTGAGACTGATGTCCAGCTCATAATGAGTATTCAGAAACAATAGTAATTACCAGTATTGTTCCTTGGGATGGTACTTGGGAAGCTCTTAAGCATCTTTAAGTGATAGGATGGGTTGTGAGAGTATAATCAGTGAATAAATAGTTCCATCTTCAGGGCAACCTCTGTGATATTTCCCACCTGTCTAGGAAATTTCATATAATCTTTTTACAAAGTCAGCATACCTGATGGTCTCTTAAGTGCTTATCTTACTGATTCCAAGAAATAAAATAAGAAATCAGCCATACTGTTCTAATTAAAATTACAAATTAAAGAAGAGCCTTAAAGAGCACAGTGATAACTATCTTAGCACTATTGGAGATAAAGTGAATTTAGAAAGATTTTCAATAATTTTCATTTCTTAAGATTTCTAATGTAAATATGTTTTAGTAGTTCTGTTCATTTGCTTGGTAAGGGTAAGTTTTGCTTAGTCTTCTTATTAATAGCAGATACTATTAATTCAAGGCCTTTACTCACTGTAATGCTGGCTGAAGTTGCCTTTTTGTTTTTTAAATTATTAAGAAGTAGAGATCGGCGACGAAGCAGAAGCCATGATCGATCAGAAAGAAAACATCGATCTCGAAGTCGGGATCGAAGAAGATCAAAAAGCCGGGATCGAAAGTCATATAAGCACAGGAGCAAAAGTCGGGATAGAGAACAAGATAGAAAATCCAAGGAGAAAGGTTAGTTTATGTACGAATTCAGTTCATTAAGAAACTGTTTCACACCCTAATTGCCCACTCACTTTTCTCCAGACACAGGCAGAGTTCCATTTCAGACATACTCCTTTTCACTTTGAGGAACATCATTCAGTAGGAGACAGGCATTCTTTCCTCCTCTCCTACTTAGATTTGTGAGAATGAGTTTACTTGGTGTTTTCTTAGGACATGTTAAACCACATCTTTCAGTTGATAACCTGGAGGTTTTTCATGTAAATTCTTTTAAGTATTATATTACCTTTCAGGGTTATTAGGCTGCAGGATTTATTATATTACCTTGGTTATTTGCTACTTTTTTTTACCCACTGCAGTGTTTCATAATATGTCTTATAAAGTAAGTGTACATTGTTGCATTAGTCTTCATTTATAGCATTCATTTAAATCAGTACTTAACATCTAAATCTCCAGACATTGAATACCTTAAATGTGTCTTAACCTTGTTTTAATGGAATCAATATGCTCTTTCTCTCTACTTTTTCTTTACCTTTTTTTTTTTCATGGCATCCCAATAGCTGATTTGTTGTGCTGTTGACACTGTTAATGGACTCTGAATTTTGTGTGACATGTTTTCACAAGAATATTCTCATCAAACTTAGCCTTTATTGGAAGATAATTATTTTAACCATCAGGGTCTTCTTTCTGAATTTTGTGTTCCTCAGATTCTTTTAGTGTCTTTAATTTTGTATTGAATGAGCTGTTGTGCTTTGCATGGTTTTAGGAATGGGAGAGGGGGCCTATTTCTGATTTTCTGAGCTCTCCGTGTTTCATTTCATTCTACCTATCTGTCTCTGTATTTAATCACCAGCATAATATATGTGCTGTTTTTTAGGTTTATTATACTAGTCTTTTATGTGTTGCTTGTTTATTACATCCTTTAATAGAACTGTCCTGGTTTTTTGTTTTTGTTTTTCCTCTAGACTGAGCTAGAACTAGCAGCAGAAACCATGGACATATTTTTTGGTCTCTGCTTTTATTTTCTTAAAATAAGCACACTGTTTTTGAAATATTTAACATACATTGACTTTTTCTGTAATGTGGGAAAATACTGAAAAAGAAAAATTTTGCCTTACTGCCAGATGCTCTAGTGTTTGCCATTCAAGTTGAGAAATTGCTTCTGTGATTCAAAAGGCAATAGTTACAAAGGGTTACTGATTTAACATTAGTTTTAAGAATGTTTTACCCAATATTTTTGCAAGACTTTCTGTGGAATGTTTTTTTGGGTTGAGAAGTCAACTCTCAAGAGCCAGGTATGACTCTCAGGTCAAATCAGTAATTTTTGTTTTGAGAAAGTTTGTAGTTTTACAATTCCTGTTGTTAGCTTTAGTTCCTCTATTCTATGTTACCATTTGTGCCACTTAAAATAGTTGGGTTGGTTCTAAGAGATAAAAGCTAGCTAACCTTCATAAATACTTGAAATCAAAGTTGAGCGGTAAATGACAGTGACCTGAATAAAAACAGGCAGATTTGTGTAACTTCTGGCTAGAGCAGAAAGATGCCCTGAATTGCTTACCTTTTGTCCTAAAATTGTAATGATGATGACATGAAATTTGGTAAAACTTTTGTTTTTTTCAGACAGGGTCTCACTGTGTTGCCCAGGGTGAGTGCAGTGGCACGATCACAGCTCACCTCCTGGGCCCAGATGATCCTTCCTTCTACCGCAGCCTCCTGGGTAGCTGGGACTATAGGTGCACACTACCATGTTTGTCTAATTTATTTTTATTTTTTATTTTTTGTGTAGAGATGGGGTTTTGCCATGTTGCCCAGTCTGATCCCGATCTCTCCTGGGTTCAAGCAATCCTCCTGCTTCGGCCTCCTAAAGTACTGGGATTACAGGTGTAAGCTGCCATGCCTGGCCCCTAGTAAAACTTTCGTTTAAGCAGAATAAGCCTAGTTATGTTTAAATTAGGAACAGGCAGGGATTTTCCATGTGAGACTTGGTGGAAAGAGAGGAGATACCGAAACTGTATCAGGCTTGTCTCCCATGATTGGGTATGCCATGGTAGAGTTAAACGTTGAAATCTCTAGAAGTTACACCATTTATTGGTTTTTGAAAATGCCATGTAAAAATAAATTAATTAAAAATCAGTGTGCAGATGAGTGGATTTTAAAAAGTATTTTTTAAAAAATGTAGCCATCTAGGCACCCTTATAAATGACTGAAGATCTGAACTTTGGGGCCAGGTGTGAGCCACAGTGGGCATTAAGTAATGGCAAATGCAAAAGAGCAAGTTTATTACTCCAGGTGCTTTGATAGAAGCCGTTCATCTCACTCCACAAATGAAAAGTGGTTTCCCACACAAAGCTAGCAGCAACCATTGTAAGGTACTCTCTTCGTCAAGAGAGTTTCCTTTTTTAATCCATAGCCCTAAAATCCACCACACATTGTGGATGTCCTTAGGACTATTAAGATCTACCATATTTACATAGGGCAGAAGATAAGATTATTGGACTGACTACTAGTCCTCTACGGGACAACAAGACGACTCTTCGTCATTGAAGCTACCTGTGCACCGGAGAAGCCCATAAGGCACAAAGGGAGGACTTTCCCACAAGGTCAGTTAGAGCCCACTGTCCTGGCACAGTTCTCACAAGTGGACAGAGACATGAAGGAAGTCTTGCACTTAACTAGTTGGACATTGCTTTGTGTAATTTGCAAGTGTTATGGACTAAATATGCTCCTTTACATAAGATCTTCAGTTCTCTGAGTGGGTGCCCCTCCCATACCATATTTTGTTTTCATTACTCTTTCCTAGATATTTGGTGTTGTGTCTTAACAACTGTTTAGAAACTTTGTAGAGGGTTCTGTTTTTCTTAAAATGTCTTTCTGTCTTATTAACTACTTTGTCAGACTGGCTATTCTGAGTAAGGGGAAAAATAATTTTTCCAGAAAGTTTCTAGTTTGCTTTAGTATTTTCTTTAGAAATCTTTTGTTGGGTGAATACTTGGAACCAAAAAGGCTAGACTATGCTTGCTCTGTGTACCACTTTTACCTCTAGTCTGAGGTCTTACCCATCCAAAGAAGAGTAGAGGAAAAAGTTGTTTACCTTTTTCATTCTTCATTTGCAGCTGAGTTGAATTTTTATTTCTCTTTTTGGAAAAACAACTTTTAGATGGCATATATATTACTTTTCTTAGCAAAGCACAAAAGTTCAGTTGTTTAGATTGGGATTTAAGATCATTTTCTTCCATTAGGCTTATCTTTCTTGGATATTCAAGTATATATAAAAAATTTTTTGCATTTAAAAATAAGTAGTTGTATTTTTTAAAACATGCCTGTTATGGCCGGGCGCGGTGGCTCACGCCTGTAATCCCAGCACTTTGGGAGGCCGAGGCGGGTGGATCACGAGGTCAAGAGATCGAGACCATCCTGGTCAACGTGGTGAAACCCCGTCTCTACTAAAAATACAAAAATTAGCTGGGTGTGGTGGCGCGTGCCTGTAGTCCCAGCTACTCGGGAGGCTGAGGCCAGAGAATTGCTTGAACCCAGGAGGCAGAGGTTGCGGTGAGCCGAGATCGCGCCATTGCACTCCAGCCTGGGTAACGAGCGAAACGCCGTCTCCAAAAAAAAAAAAAAAAAAAATGCCTGTTATAAACATTCAACTTTTCACCTTTTGGGGTCACCATTTTTACCCTTCTAACTTAGTAATTTAACCTCATACGAACATAGTTTTGTATGCTGTTCTTTATACCTTTCCCAGTGCTTTTTGATGTTTTTTACCCACGATGAAATTTACTTAAATACTGTATTCTGCAGTGTACTTAATAGCTTCTTACCAATTGAGAGAATTTACCCATTCTTTTCGGTTTTTTGTTGTTGTTGTTGTTCTTTACCCAGTGTTTTACCTTTTGCTTCCTTGAATTCCCCTTCTTGCCTTCTCTCCCATATATTACAAATTTTATCCCTTTGGTAAATTCCCAAACTGTTACTTGCAGTCTGTGGGAAATGATTGTCTTTTATCTCTCAGTTGTTTTACTCTTTTTCAGAGTCTTGTTTTTATTGTATTTTACCTTAAAATCCATGGTCAATGTCTTCTTTTATGGCAGAAAAGAGGGGATCTGATGATAAAAAAAGTAGTGTGAAGTCCTGTAGTCGAGAAAAACAGAGTGAAGACACAAACACTGAATCGAAGGAAAGTGATACTAAGAATGAGGTCAATGGGACCAGTGAAGACATTAAATCTGAAGGTGACACTCAGTCCAATTAAAACTGATCTGATAAGACCTCAGATCAGACAGAGGTAAGTGTATTGTTTCTCACTTTGATTAGGGCTTTTTGTTACTGTTTGACAGTGCAGCGTAAGTATGCACAGATGAAGATGGAACTAAGCCGAGTAAGAAGACATACAAAAGCATCTTCTGAAGGAAAAGACAGTGTAGTCCTGCAAAACATTTTGAGGTACATTGTTTTGTCTCAGCTATTTTGTAGCAGACTCGTGCCCCCATTAGTGTGCCTCTTTGGAAATTATCGCCCACATTTGTAATATAGTCGCCATTGAAAAGTTAATTATCTTTTTTTAGGGATTCTGCTGTCATTTCTTTTTTTTTTTTTTTATATAAAAAGGTTGAACTGTTTTTTTTTTTCTTTTTGGTATTAAGTCCATCTTGTGTTGGTACATTGGCAGAGACATATGCTTTAAAAACTTAAATATTTCAGAGGCACATGTTGGACTACTTTGTTTTAATTAAACTGCTAGTATTTCTTTGTCGAGGATGTTTCTAGTTTTTTGCTTTATTGCCTTGCATTCTAATGCAGTTTGTTCTGTAACTCGAGAGCCAGTAGCATTGGATTGATGGAAGTGTAGGGTTTATGAATTATTGCAGCTGACTACCATACCTCACACAGCGTTGGTGTTGTGAGCGGCCCATGAAAAGCCAAATTAAAAATCAAGGATTCAGTCAAACTAAGCAGGTACTCATGCCAGGTACTCCTTTCTCTACCCACATCCATGTTTGAATGCTATTGCCTGTGATCTTTACGCTTAACTGTTGTGTATCTTTTTTGTTCTTTACAAGAAGTGCAGGGGGTCTTTTGTGTATTGCGTGAAAACTTATAAAACATGTTAACAGAATGGAATTTTTTTTCAACTGTATGTAGGGCTGCAGTGGTGGCCAGAATTAGATATCTTTAAAGAATTTTAAATACAATAAACACTTCATATTATTCGCCTTGTTACACTCAATGCACTTCTCAAGTCTGTAAGAGGTATGTGCTTAATATTTCCTACTGTGTAGGAGAATTTGCAGTCAGCCATAGGTATGCAGGAATAGTCACTCACTGGCTGATACATTTAAAGCAGCAGTGTGAATATTAAGGACAGACACCTTCAATTTGCAAAATCAAAGAACTGATGCACTATGTAGAATGAATCTGGGTTTTTAAAGAACTATTAAAAGTTAGGTACTATAAGTGTTCTTAAAACCTATAAACTTCATTCTGTGGGCTAGTGGCGTGGGACAAAATATTGCTGATGAAAGGAAGTACCAATTAGTTGATTTGTTGATGGCATTCCCCTTTTGGGAAAGCAATATAAGGTTATGTCTGTGTGAGTCATTCACACGTAGGCAAGCATACACAGGCACATGGCTTTAAGAACCACACTGATGCCTTGATAATTAAAAAGAATGCAAACATTCCATATACACATGTTAATTAGCAGTTAGTGACTGGGCCAACACTTTCTCGTAAAAATTGGCCTTTTACATGTTGTCTAATTATCATTTTTCCCCAAATTTTGCATTGTAGGACTACTGTTCGAAGATTTTTGGAAGAATACTGAAAACGGCATAAAGTGAAGATCGACATTTAAAAAATGAGGTGAAAGAAAGCTATAGTGGCATAGAAAAAGTATAAAGCTCAGTTAGTTTTTTTATTATTATTATTATTAAAAGTTAATTCAGGACTGATGTGACATACCAGATTTCAGAACATGTGTTAATAGTATATATGCCACTGAAAACTTAGGTCCTGTATCATATTTTTTTCTTTAAGACTTTTTAAGAAATATTACTTAAACATGTGGCTTGCTCAGTGTTTAATTGCAAGTTTTCATTCTTGGACTTTGAAAACAGGATTAAACGTTAGTATTCGTGTGAATCAGACTAAGTGGGATTTCATTTTTACACCTCTGCTATACTTAGCCTTTGGATTTAGAAGTAAAAATAAAGTATCTCTGACTTTCTGTTACAAAGTTGATTGTCTCTGTCATTGAAAAGTTTTAGTATTAATCTTTTTCTAATAAAGTTATTGACTCTGAACTAGTCCCCTGTTTTAAATACAAGAGTTACCCCATTACCAGAGGTGTTGGTGTACAGTCTTAACTCATTTGCTCTGTTTAAGACTAATTTTTATAGAATTTCTAGTTTAATGTTTTAAATAATGGTGCTTCAATTTTAGGTGGTTATGAATAAATTTGAATTTTGCTTTTAATAGCAAAGATGTACAGTGAACTAGAATATATTTTTACATCCCTCAGATTCCTTTAGTAGTAGAAAATTCCAAGTATCCTTCTGACAAGCACTCTTTAGCTAGCTAGTTATGAAATAATGGTGTAGAAAAGCATTCAAGAGCTAGTTTTTGTTAAGTCCTGTATCAAGATTTCTTCTAGCCGGGTCTTGTCAGTTTATAAATGTGCTTGTGTCTAGGGTGTGTGATATATATGGCAAGGGTTCCTCCCACCCCAAGCAAGTGATTATTTTTGTATTACATCTAGGAAAACTGGCAGCATGTTACTGTCTATAGGCAGCTTCTTCAACTGTATAAAAGTATTCTCTCCAGCTGCGTATATACACACATACATATATATCATAGCAATTCCTTGTGGTTTATAACTTTCTACTATCAGTTTATAGGTAAAGAAACTGAGTGTGTGAAATGACTTACCCAGGGAGGGTCCTGTGGCTTCATGTTTATGGAGTGGCTAGGTCTCTGCCTCATAGTCCAGTGCCTAACTGTTAAGCCACTGTGTTCATTCTAATAGGCATAATGAATTATTAAAAGAATTTACAAAAATCTCTTCCACTAAACTTTGAAAAATAATGAAACCACCACTTTAGAGGCTCTCTGTGGAAAAATGCTATGGAGACAGAGTCCTGCTAGCTCCCGGGTTGATCTTGGAGATGCAGCAGTAGATGAGTGGGTTATCTGAATTTGTAAGAGATGATTCACAGGAGGATTAAGATAAAATGGGAAATGAAATCTAACAAACACAAAGCTACCTCCCGGGCACTGCTTTGTATATTTTGACAAGATTGTGGTTGTAGCAGCAAAGGACTGAAAGTGATAGTTTTTAAACCATACTCTGTTAATAGATTTTTTAAGTATTAAAAAAAACCTAGGAAGTTATTAAAATACCAGGTTTGTTTTGCTTTGCCTCAGCTAGAATCAGCATCTAACTTAAATGAAGTACAGTAAATGAGCTCATATGAAAAGGCTTCCTCTGTGGACACTTAGCTCTATTATAACTATTGAAGTTACCTGGGATTTGGGGTTGAGGGGAGGAGGACCTGCCTCCTCAGGGCATCCATGACTAAGGCCTGTCTTTAGTCATGGAGAGAGACCTAGAAGTTGAGTTTTACACCCAAAATTGATGTGGATGAAGAGGAACTGATTATTGCCAACCATCTCACAAGAATACAATAATGAGAGTAATTCACTAGAAGAAATAAACATTTCTGCCATGCAGAACAAAAAGTTATTAGTTGGTGAATGTATATTTTCTCTTTGGGAAGTCTTTAAGGGGAGCAAACCAGTTTTAATTAATCAGATTGCTTGGTAAGTTTGAAATCTGTAATCAGTTGATCTTTAAAAAAAAAAAAAAACTTTATTTTGGAAATTTGAAGACACACAAAAGTGAAACAGTATAATTAGCCTCTGTTAATTCATCACCAACAAGACTCATGGCCGCTCTTACTTCATGAGTGATTGTATTTGTATCTTCTGCCCCCTATTATTTTCGAGTAAGTCTCAGACATACCGTTTAATCTGTAAGTAATTCAGCATGTATCTCTAAAAGACAAAGACTTCTTAAATAACAATTTATTAACATAAAACAAGTTGGGTAAACTTTTATCAGCCATCAAACTATATAGCACTGGTCCAATAGTTTGATTTCCATTGAGCCTCTCAGGAGCAGTCTGCTGCTTAAGACATCCTCTCCTCTGGAATGTAGAGATAGACTATATATATATATCATATCATGCCCCTTTTTGTTAAAACATTTTTTTCCCCATCCCCTTCAAACACTGTCCATTCATTTTTCAATTTGGGATGAAACATCCTTCTTCTTTTCTTGATCTTGAGCTTATAATAACCTAGTCATATGGCTCAGCTATTTTATCCCCTCTCCTTAGGCACTCTGGTTTCTTAAATATAGTTAGTGTCACAGAGGATAACCAACCTGATTTCCGAGCTCTGGGAACACTTGGATCTCATATTGGTTGAGCTTGGCCACCTTCTGATTAAAGTTTTCAGAGTTGTAAGAACTGAAAATTTTTATGGTGAAAGTTCTGTGAGCCCTTGTCCATTCTGTTTTTAAAAATGCATTGCAGATGGGCTATGTGAATGTGTTCTTAAACATCTGTTATGTGCATGAAACAGGAAACACAGTTGCTGTGTATATGATTCTGTGGGATAGGACTTCATTCACGGTGGGTTTTCAAGTTTGATTTCTTGAGGGATTTTTTAGTTGTGAAAGAACCCCAGGTCTGCTTTTGAAATTTTGTATTACAATTGTAATGTTGCATATGGTTTTTAAAAAAAGTGTTTAGTGATCTATGTCTCCTACTCCTATCCCTGTGTTCTTACCTCCAGGAGCTACTACTGTTTAACAGTTCTTCCAAGTTTTTTTTGTTTTGTTTTGTTTTGAGAAGGTTGGAGGAAATATAAACATATATGTATAGATCCTATAAAATATACGATGGTATATCCATATGTTCTGAGTCTTACTGTTTTCACCTGGTAATATTTAGAAACATTTATTTTGAGATAAAGGAGACAGCACTTTTCAGTTGAACCTGTAGTTTTTAGAAGTACATTTCCAAGTAAGCCAAAGCAGAGAAGTAAATTGTATTTTTCATTGTGGTATCAGAATTTTGAATTTACTATTTTAAAAATTCAAGAGTTTCATAGCTGATCTATTTCTTCCCCTCAGCCATTCCAAATAGATATTTGTCAGCAGATTTAAGAATGTTTAGAAACAACAACTTTGGGAAGCGGGAAACGATTTGGCGTAAGTGCGTGTGCCATAACCTCCCTTGTAAGCCATTTACTCCCGGTGCGTACCCTAGAGAAACTCTTACGTATGAGAGTACCAGGGGATGGATTTCAGAATGTCATAACAGCATTGAGTGTAATAGGAAGAAAAGAAGAAAAAACCTGGGAAGACCCCAACTGTCCACCAACAGTGTGTTGGATAAATACTGTGGTATATTCCACCGGTGGAATTCCACAGAAGTGAAACTGACTGCAGCCCTGCATGTGAACATGGACAAAACTCAACAATCTGAGGGGTCAGAAAAAGCAAGTCACAGGAGAGTACATCCACTGTGGTTCCATTTTGATGAAGTCCAAAAACAGGCTGTCAAATACTTGGTAAAAGGAAATGATAGCCGTTTTGATGGAGGGAGAGGTGATCATGAGGGCAGAGAGGGGTCTTCAGAGGAACTGGTGAGGCTCTATTTCTGAAGCCCTGTGGGCATTTTCTTTTTTAAGCTGTATGTTTATGTGCTTTTGTATGTATGCTATTTCTTAAATAAAAATAATGGGAAAAGTCTTCGTGTATGTAGTTACTAATAGATATATAAACTATAGTGTATTTCATAAAATCCTTCAATGAGTGACAAATTTAAAGATGCTGTTTCTTGAGGGCTCAAGTTTGTTTTTTGTTTTTTGAGACAGGCTGTCACTGTCACCCAGGCTGGAGTACAGTGACATGATCTCGTCTCACTGCAGCCTCCTCCTGGCTTCAAGCAATTCTCATGCCTCAGCCTCCCCAGTAGCTGGTATTACAGGTGTGCGCTACCACACCTGGCTCATTTTTTTGTATTTTTAGTAGAGATGGGGTTTTACCATGTTGGCCAGGCTGGTCTCAAACTCCTGAACTCATGATCGGGCATGCCTTGGCCTCCCAAAGTGAGCCACCGTGCCTAGCCTTCAAATTTAAGGTCTTAATTGTAGTTCTTAAAAAGCTAGAAAACAAGACCTAAATATATGTTTTCTGTGTGATATTTTCATCTTAACATAATTTTTACCTGGCTGCCAGCCAGGGAGCTCATGCTTTTGTCTTCCTATTTAAGGAGCTTCCAAAGAAGCTTTTCTCAGATTTATGCCATTCTGGGAAGGAAAACTGTTGGGCTGGGCTTCACCTTCCCCTGGCTCAAGTTAGATTATCACCTCAGAGAGGCTGCTGCTTTGGCCTTGTTCTGATCTTAGTAGGGGTACCGTGAAGTGTTAACAAAAATGTTTATCGTTTAAAAGGAGCAAAGTAAATTTGAATTGCACTTGCAAATTCATAAGGTTCATGTAACTAAGGCCCTGTGTCATTTTACAGTAGTCTTATTACTTCTCAGCTATGCTCCCAGGTGAGACTTGGATCCCCTCAGTATGAGCTTCGGGCTTGGCTGTGAGTTCATCCAACACATCTGAGTGCTCCTACATGCCATGGAGTGATAGCTTTAGATACACCAAGAACAAAAATAAGTGCAGCTCCAGCTCTCTCCACCTGGCTGATTTTTGTATTTTTAATAGAGATGGGGTTTCACCATGTTGGCCAGTATGGTCTTGAACTTCTGACTTTGTGATCCACCCGCATCAGCCTCTCAAAGTACAGAGATTACAGGCATGAGCCATGGCACTCAGCCTTTCCCCCCCTCCTCCCCACCTATCTGAGACGGAGTCTTGCTCTGTCATCCAGGCTGGAGTGCAGTGGCACGATCTCAGCTCACTGCAACCTCTGCCTCCTGGGCTCAAGCGATTCTCCTGCCTCAGCCTCCTGAAGTTCTGGGATTACAGGCGTGAATCACCACACCTGGCCTGACAATCTTGTAAAGCACACGTATATTCGTCAGGATTGGGGCACAACTACAAAATAAACTGTGATATATAGCTTGCAATTTTGTTTTATAGCTGTTTTGTCAAAACACCGAACTTCTCTCAGCCCAGAAAAGTTGGAGATGAAGAAACAATCTCTCAGTTCCGACATGAAGTTAGCCAAACTGTTACATGCATCCAGACTTCATTATTTACAAAATAATTTCAGTTTTTTTATTCCTGGGATTATTTATTTGAAGAGACAGGGTCTTTCTCTGTCGCCCAGGCTGGAGCGCAGTGGCACGATCTCAGCTCACTGCAACCACCGCCTCCCAGGTTCAAGTGATTACCCTGCCTCAGATTCCCAAGTAGCTGGGACTACAGGCGTGTGCCACCACACCCAGCTAATTTTTGTATTTTTTTAGTAGAGACGGGGGTTTCACTGTGTTAGCCAGGCTGGTCTAGAACTCGACCTCAGGTGCTCCACGGCCTCGGCTTCCTAAAGTGCTGGGATTACAGGTGTGGGCCACCATTCCCAGCCATTCCTGGGATTATTTAGTAAGTCATTTTTGCAGCTTTGCTACTGTAGCAGGGTCTTTGTGTCAGAGATGGTATATACTCAGTCAATTCTGAGCTTCCATTTTTCATTAAAATGAGTTCTACTTCCTGAAAGTCCCGCAGTCTTCGAATGTCTTGGTCCTTAATATGGAAAAGAAATTATATCATGCTTAATACATATGAATGTATTTAAAAGGCTTAGTATTGTTCAGCATCTTGCGTTCTGAACCCATAAGTTTTGGTTTTTCTTTTTTTTTTTTTTTAGACAGTCTTACTCCTGTCACCCCGGAGGCTGGGGTGCAATAGTATGATCTCGGCTCACTGCAACCCTCGCCTCCCAGCTTCAAGCAATTCTCCTTCCTCAGCCTCCCGAGTAGCTGGGATTACAGACACCTACCATCATGCCTGGCTAATTTTTGTATTTTTAGTAGAAATGGGATTTCACTGTGTTGGCCAGGCTGGTCTTGAACTCCTGACCTTAGGTGATCTGCCCACCTTGGCCTCCCAAAGTGCTGGCATCACAGGCATGAGCCATTAAGCCTGGACCCCATAAGGTATTTCTGTATTTTTTATTTTTGAGACAGGCTCTCGCTATTTCACCCACTCCAGAATGCAGTGGTGCAATCATAGCTCAATGCAGCTTCAACTTCCTGGGCTCAAGCAATCCTTCCACTTCCACCACAGCCTCCCAAGTCCACCACACCCCGCTAATTTTTGTATCTTTTTGTAAAGATGGTTTCACCATATGCCCAGGCTGATCTAATTCCTGAGCTCAAGTAATCCGCCCACCTTGGCTTCCCAAAGTGCTGGGATTATGGGCATGAGACACCACACCCAGCAGGTTTTTGTTTTTAAGGCATCTGGAAAGTAGGATCATCCCTTGACGTGTTAGTTTACAAAGAATATACACTATTAGCCAAAACACCAATAAGAATTGCCAGAGGCACACCTGTTATCCCAGCACTTAGGAAACTGAGGTCAGGGGTTTGAGAACAGTCTGTTCAATATAGCAAGACCCATTTCTGAAAAAAAAAAAAAAAAATTAAACAATTAGCAGAGTGTGATGGTGTGTCCCTGTAGTCCCAGCTACTCTAGAGGCTAAGATGGGAGGATTGCTTGAGCTGAGGATTTCGAGGCTCCAGTGGGCTATAATCACACTATTGCATTTCAGTGTGGATGACAGAGTGAGATCCTGTCTCAAAAAAAATTAAAAGTTACCAAAAGAATTTTGAAAGCTTGAAAAAAATTTTCTAAAGATTTCCTTTCCGAAATTAAAAATTAATATCTGTATTTTGAATCTGGGAAACATATAAAAATGCAAAACAATCTTTGTTTCCTGAGATTTCAAGTACTTAGCAAACCCATCCTTTGCTAAGCAAATAAGGGTGGGTTTGTGTTTTCTTTCCTCAGGACCACGCCATTTTTTATTAACCAGTCAGTTTTGCAGAGATTGGTGGAGCCAAAAGTACTGAACTAGAGTCTTAAATTGGGGAGTCACTTGTCATTCAGAGTTGTTTTTTTTTTTTTTTTGGGAGATGGAGTCTAGCTCTGTCACCAGGCTGGAGTGCAGTGGTGCCATCTTGGCTCACTGCAACCTCCGCCTCCCGCCTCCCGCCTCCCCAGGTTCAAGTGATTCTCCTGCCTCAGCCTCCCAAGTAGCTGGGATTACAGGCACGAGCTGCCACTCCGAGCTAATTTTTGTACTTTTGGTAGAGACGGGGCTTCACCATGTTGGCCAGGATGGTCTTGATCTGACCTCATGATCCACCCACCTCGGCCTCCCAAAGTGGTGGGATTACAGGTGTGAGCCAACACACCTGGCCCATTTACAGGTTTTTAAAAGGTTTATGGATTAGGTGTGCAAATCTAGGACCTACCTACTATGTTTGGCCAGTCTGCAGCCAGGATTTCTGGTGTCATGAAATGCAAAAGCTAAAGGGTTGGCTCCAGCAAACATGATGTCACCCACTGTGACTCTGCATTTAGAAACTCATAAGCCTTACCTTTCTGAGCAGGGTGTTTGGTAGTTTTCTGACCTTCTCCACTTGCTCTGGGTTAATCCCCAGTTCATAGCAACTCACTTTTAGTAAGTTTTGGTAACTCAGTTCTTGTCGTTTCAGTTCAATTTCAATTAAGTCATTTTCTTTGGGGCTCTGAATTCTGACTTTAAGCACCAGCTCTAAATCACCCATAAATTCAAAATATGGTTTGTAAAGGAAACAAAATACCCGTTAGAGATTTTCACATATATTATGACAGCATAAATAATCCTAAAAACTGAATGTTAAGTAGACATGGAGCTTTCATGGGCACATACACAACTTTGCATTAGCTGAGGCTGCTTTCCTTGGAGCACTGGGCATACCTCCTAGAGGTATGCCCCCATTGTATCCACTGAAAACAGAAAGTTTGCAGCTTTAAGCCGGCCAAGGATTTAAAATATGCAATGGACATTTAAACACCATCACCCTTAGGCAGTACATAGCAGGGGCTCATACCTTGTTGCTTATCTGCAAAGCTTCAGGGAAATGTGTAGCCCGGGGGCCCTGGTATCCTTAAAGAAGCCGTTGTTCAGAGGGGTAAATGGCTCTTGAGATTCCTCCCCACCGCCCCCACTCCTCCAGAAATAGGATAACTCTGCCATCTTAGGACAGTGGCATTGTATTCCAACTTAACTGTCCTGAGAAGATGCAGAAGGAACGAAAAGTCCAAAGAGAAACCAAATGGTCATTGTGGCCTTGCAACGTGGTCACATAGGGGCCGAGTCTTCACCTAGGCAGGTGTCACTGGGTTTGTTGGATTTGTGCCTTCTTGTTGATCTTCACCTGGGAAAGAATTATGAACGAACTGAGCAGCAGCAGTACCTCCCCAGTTGGCTGTCTGCCAGACAAAGGACAAGGTCGCCCCACTTCCGCTTCCTGCCCCACAGCTTATCCTCAAGGGAAAAGGCAAGTCAGGAAAAGGGCAGCAATTACCTTCAGTCTTGAAGAGTAATTTTCTTTAATCACCACCCAAATCATGAAAAGGAGCTGAGGCAGTATTTTTAAATGGTGCGTAATCTGGGGAAGAAATATTTATAATCTCTGTGCTTAGCTCAAGTTTTTACTTAAATATTTTTGGCACAGAGTGCTTTATGTCTTCAGTTCTCGCAGATACACAGTTAGGAGGGTGCCTTTATAAGGAGAAATGTTCTCACCCAGAGGGAAGGGAATGGAGTGAATATTTAGAGTGCTTTGCATATGCCAGGCCTTTTGGGTACTTCTTTCTTTCTTACAATATCCCCTGAAATGTTGAAAGCCTGCTTTGCACCAGGCACTGGGCTAAGCCCTGGGGAACTCATGATCAAAAACCCTAAAGATGTCTCTGTACCCCTGGAGTTTGCAGGCCAGCAGAAGAGACAGATGTTAATAAATGGGAAATCGCAGTTGGCGGGGGCATGGTGAATGTGAAATACACAATTCTTTGAAAGCATGTTGGGGGTCATGGGAGGCCTCCGTCAAGGCTGACATTTGAGCTGACAATCTGAAGGATGAATAGGCTTAACTAGATCCAGAGGGCAGAGGAGGTGAAGAGCTTTCAGTAGGGCCCTACGCAGAGTTCAACATGACTGCAGGGCCGAGAGCATGGAGGGACTGAGCGCTGGCAGGGGCCAGTTAGTCCAATTACGTAGCTCCTTGTATGAGATAAGATCCATGATAAGTGTGAAATATACCCTGGATTTTGGAGGCAATAAAAAAATGTTCATACTTATATGTTGCTATGATTTGAATATAGTGGGGAGAGTATATGATTAAAATTAGTTTTACCTGATTTTACTTTTTGAAATGTGGCTACTAGCAATTTTAAATTACAAGTATGGCTTGCATTACATTCCTATTGGGTGGCGTTGGTCTGGATGAAAGGTTTTGGTCTTTGTCCTAAAACACCACCAAGCCATTCTAGTTTTTAGCAGAGAGCTGTCATAATTAGATTTGTATTTTGGAAAAAAAGAAAATCTTCACTGTCCCCGAAAGAATCCTGTGGGGGGCCAGGCGCGGTGGCTCACGCTTGTAATCCCAGCACTTTGGGAGGCCAAGGCGGGTGCATCACAAGGTCAGGAGTTCCAAGTCACCATTTCCATATGGTGAAACCCTGTCTCTACTAAAAATACAAAAATTAGCTGGGTGTTGTGGCGTGTGCCTATAATCCCATCTACTTGGGAGACTGAGGCAGGAGAATTGCTTGAACCCACGAGGCACAGGTTGGTGCCAGATCACACCATTGCATTCCAACCTGGGTGAAGAAATGAGACTCCATCTCAAAAAAAATAAGAATCCTGTGGGATATGGACATTATTCTTTTCCTTTTCAGACAGGAAAATTGAGTCTTAAAGGGGAAGTAACTTGCTCAGGTTGGTAAATGGCCAGACATGGATGTGACCAGGGCCAAGTACATAATTTGCAGAGCCGAGTGCAAAAGGAAAATCAAGAGGAATCCAGTTTCCTCTTCTCACAAGGCGCGGCTCCAACCCCTGGCAAATGGGCGACGCCCGAGGGATTGTGACCTCCCCACTTGAACTCACCAACTACCTGGATGGGGGTGGGTGAGAGAGTCCAGGGCTGCCTGCCACTCCTCCACTTCTGATTCTTGTTTTGCCTGAGCTCCCGAGGGGGACAAAGGTGACAGCGGAATGAGGGACTCTGGCAGAGGATTACAGCAGTGGTGGGGCTGGTCTGGGTGTGGAGACCACACGCCTGAGCTGAGGCTCCAACTCCCAGCCCCGGCGCATGCTTCACTGTCTCATCTGACGTCACTTACAAAACAAGTTCAAGGCTAAAATTATGACACATTTCAAGTCAACAACCACAGAACATTGAAGCGCAAGCCTGGGGCCTTTCTGAATGCAGGGCCCCAGGCAACTGCACTGATCACAGCCTTATGAAGTCAGCCCTGTTTCTACCACCCTGCCAAATGCCTCTAAAGAGAGAAGACGTTCCTGCCCAACTCAGACCCCCACCAGGACAGCAATAATGTCCCCTCCCCTAGTGAGTGGGGATCTGCAGTCTTCTCTCTGCCTTTCAATTCTGGGCCCTGGAGGCGGCTCAGGGCTGTGGCCCCTTCTCAGGCAGCCCCTGGGGAGCTGGGCCCCAGCCCACCTGACCTGATACCGATACCTGATACAGATACCAGTACCAGACCTGAAACGAGGCCTTCCTGCCTGGCTAACTCATCCAGCACAGCCCAAGAACTTTCCCTGCCCAGTCCACTACATCTGAAAGCATTTTATTCTGTGATTAATGTGTCAGCTCTGTGAATGGACAGGGTCTCACGGAGGTCACAAAGCATGCCCTTTGCACTCAGGCAGATTTGGGTCTGAATTCCACTGCCACTTAGTAGCTTTGACACCTTGAGCAAGTTACATAACCTCTCTGATCTGGAATGTGGGGTTAACAATCCTACTTCACAGGATTGTAAGAAGTCAATGAGAAAGTACACAGAAGGTACAGCTTCCCAGCAGTGGTGAGCACCAGTAACTGCTGGCTGCTATTATTATTTACTGCAGCTGTAGACACTTGCTTCCTTCTGAAAGGACCTGTGATCTACTTACGCCGCGCTTCACTACCCCACTGGCAGAGCAGGGGAGGCCATGGGGCACTGCTGGCCACAGCATCACCCCGTTCCAGCCTTCCCCAGCCCCTGTCCCATGCTCCTTGAGGACCATGTCGGGAACAGGACTCCCAGACTCACCCGCTGGCTCCTCCCCATGTCCTGTTCTGGTTCAGCCATGAGTCGCCTCTATACTCTGTCAGATGTGCAGCCTCTCTCGAATTTATTCACAAGCTCCCAGCCAAATAAAAAGCACTTTCTAAAGCCTCAGCACATCTGTCTGCAATGCAAGAACAGTGTGTTCTCGTCAGCCCAGTGAGACAGCGCAGGGTCATTTGTTTTACAGATAGGGAAATGGAAGCTCCGGTGTATTACATGAATTGCACAGGGTGATGCAAGTGGAGGGAGGTTCTGAAGTTCAAGGCTCCGTACTCCCTTCTCAGGCAGGCCAGTAGTACTCACCCAAGGGAATGGTGCCCTTTGGAGGAGAGGCCTGAGAGGCGCAGCCGGAACCCAGCCAGGCCCTAGAAGGGGCCAGGCCCTCCTTCTTGGAAAAGGTTGCTAGCTTCTACATCAAGGGTAAGACAAACCGAACACTTTGTTTCTCGGTTTGAATGGACTCTTCCTTCTCTCCATTTGGCTCTTTTCTCCCAGCCCCTTCCTCAGCAGCTGTGCATGACAAGAAAGAAGCAGGAAGACCCCTCCATACCTGGGAAGGTGGCCTTGGCGATGATCCTGGATCCCCTAATTCTAGACATCAAAATGAGGCGGCAGAGGCTGGAGCAGGAGGTTCAGTGAAGAATGGGTGGGGCTGGTCAAAGTCCCCAGTGAGGCTGCTGCCTCAAAGGCAGGCTGAAGATAGGAGGAGGTGCAAGGATAGGAACCCAGATGTTCGGTGATGCTCACATTTCATTTAACCCTCCAGTGACAAAAGACAGGGCAAACAGACGGGGCATCAGGGTGGACCTCAGCATCAAAAAGCTGGAGATATCTGGCCAGGCGCGGTGGCTCACACCTGTAACCCTAGCGCTTTGGGAGGCCAAGGCAGGTGGATTGGCTGAGCTCTGGATTTTGAGACCAGCCTGGGCAACTCGATGAAACCCTGTCTGTACTAAAATACAAAAAATTAGCTGGGCATGGTGGCATGCATCTATTGTCCCAGCTACTTGGGAGGCTGAGACAGGAGAATCGCTTGAACCTGGGAGGTGGAGGTTACAGTGAGCCGAGATTGCGCCATTGCACTTCAGCCTCGGCGGCAGAGCAAAACTCCATCTCAAAACAACAACAACAAAACCAAAAAAATGCTGGAGGGAGCTATGGAGATCACAGCCCACAGGCTCTCAAACGTGGCTTGCGTTGAAGTCGCCTGGGAAGCTCTAAAAACTGTGGATGCCCAGGTCCCACCCTACAGAGTCTGACTTAGCTGGTCTGGATGCAGTCTGAGCCCCAGAAGTTTGTAGAGGTTCCCAGCTGATTTCAATGTGCAGCCGAGATTGTGAACCATGGATTTGGCCAAGCCGCTTAAAGGAGTAAACACGGAAACTGAGGCCTTAAAAAGTGAAATGTTTACCATTAGTCACATGGCCAGCCAGGCACAGGCCTGGCACTGGACCTGGCTCACCTGGCTGCCAGGCTGACGCTGCCTTCCCAGCATGCTGGTGTGTCTTTCTTCATGAACCGGGGCAGGTAGGGGCAATGGAAAGGCGGAAGTAGCAGGGATCCCCTGGCCTGGACTCCTGAGAAAATGCACTTTGGCCAGGCTGGCTGCCAAGGTGTGGTCAGCCATAAAAAAAGGCATCTTGAGCCTCCGCCTTTGAGTGGGCGTGGTTACAGGTGCAGGGGAACTGTAGATGAAAAGTCTTGGCACCTGAGGGGAAGCCTCAGTTCGTTTTCATTTTACTCAACTGTTCGGTCTATTCATTCACTCCCCGTTCGCTGATTCACTCATTCTCACATTCACTCAACAACACTCATTTTTTTCTTATTTAGGGAAACACACTTTCTTCTTTTATTTTATTTTGTTAGAAGGAGTTTTGCTCTTGTTGCCCAGCCTGGAGTGCAATGGGGGGATCTCGGCTCACTGCAACCTCCGCCTCCTGATTTCAAGTGATTCTCCTGCCTCAGCCTCCTGAGTAGCTGTGATTACAGGTGTGCGCCACCATTCCCAGCTGGGTTTTTTTTTTTTTTTTTTTTTTTTTTTAGTAGAGACAGGGTTTCGCTATGTTGGCCAGGCTGGTCTTGAACTCCTGACCTAAGGTGATCCACCTGCCACAGCCTCCCAAAGTGCTGGGATTACAGGCGTGAGCCAACACGCCTGGCCTTTTAATTAATTTTAATGTTTAAAATTAAAGTATTACGTGTTCTATTTTTTAAAAATCTACTGGTACTAAAAATCAGGGCCAATTAGCAAGGAAGAAGGTCAAGTGTGTTGGGGGAAGTCACCTGCCACACAGGCATGTGACTTGTTCCACTCCTTGTGCTGGGCACTTTTATCTATGTATTAGTTTTGCCTGTGTGTGAGCCTGTGAGAGGTAGCTTTTAATTCTGATATAGTTTCATACTTACAGAAAGTCGTGCCAGGAATAGTGGCTCACACTATTAGGAGGATTGCTTGAGCCCAGGAGTTTGAGACCAGCCTGGCCAACATGGTGAAACCCCATCTCTACAAAGAATAAAAAACGAAAGAGCTTTTCTTGTTATCCATTCATTCATATATTATCATTGTGAACTCATGGATTCTTATTTTATTCAGTGGGTCCATCACTACCATGATCTATTTTGATGCTTAAATCATCCCAACTTTGCCCAGCATATCCTCCTAACAGCTGTTTCCCATATCCTTTGACATATCCCCATTATTTTGTTAGCACTTCATTTTATTTTATTTTTTAGACGGAGTCTTGCTCTGTCATCCAGACTGGAGTGCAGTGGTGCGATCTCAGCTCACTGCAACTTCCGCCTCCCAGGATCAACCAATTCTCCTACCTCAGTCTCTCAAGTAGTTGGGACTACGAGCAGATGCCACCACGACCAGCTTTTTTTTTTTTTTTTTTTTTTTTTTTTTTTGGTATTTTTAGTAAAGAGAGGGTTTCACCATGTTCGTCAGGCTAGTCTCAAAATCCTGACCTCAAATGACCCGCCCTCCTCGGCCTCCCAAAGTGCTGGGATTACAGGCATGAGCCACCCTGCCCAGACTGTGAGCACTTTCTTATTTCCTGGCACATCAAGATGTTCTGGGTTCCATTGCACTTTCTCCGCCCCAGCCCTGCCATCAGGCACTTCTCCAAGGAGCAAAGTTCTTTTCCATGAGACACAGGTGTGATCATTCCCACTGAGATGACATTGCTTCTAGGCTCTTCCCGTGTGTAGAGCTAGAAACACACATACATACCATACACACATGCACATATACACAAACACATGCATCTATTTCTGTATATAAATATACGTTTTAAAACCAATCTAATTTATTTAGTTTTTTCTTTTGCATGTGTGTATGTTTAAGAGAACAACTTCACATTTTCAGTTCTAGTCCAACACCAAAGGGTTCTCCCTAGCTGGCTTGCTTGCATTCCTTTCTTCCTCCCCAGCTCTCTCTTTCTATTTTAAACAACAGAAATGTATTCTCTCACAGTTCTAGAGGCCAGAAACCCAAGATCAAGATGTTGGGAGGGTTGATTCCTTCTGGAAGCTCTGAGGAAGAATCTGTTTCATGCTGCTCTCCTATTCTAGTGGTTGCCAGACTCCTTGGTTCTTCTGGCCTAGTGGTCTGCAGTTCCACATCGTAACTCTCTTCTCCAATGGGGGAAATCTGGCTCCCAACATCTATTTTTTTTTTTTTTGAGACGGAGTTTCGCTCTTGTTGCCCAGACTGGAGTGCAATGGCGCCGTCTCGGCTCACTGCAACCTCTGCCTTCTGGGTTCAAGCAATTCTCCTACCTCAGCCTCCCAAGTAGCTGGGACTACAGGCGTGCGCCACCATGCCCAGCTAATTTTTGTATTTTTAGTAGAGACGGGGTTTCACCATGTTGACCAGGATTGTCTCGATCTCTTTACCTCGTGATCCACCTGCCTCGGCCTCCCAAAGTGCTGAGATTACAGGCATGAGCCACTGCGCCCAGCCTCCTAACATCTTTAATACATTTATTCCTTTGCTCAGTCCAGTACACAAAAAGTTTCAGAATTGTTCATTTGAAATATATATATATATTTTTTTTTTTTTTTTGAGACGGAGTTTTGCTCCTGTTACCCAGGCTGGAGTGCAATGGCGCGATCTCGGCTCACCGCAACCTCCGCCTCCCAGGTTCAAGCAATTCTCCTGCCTCAGCCTCCCGAGTAGCTGGGACTACAGGCGTGCGCCACCAAGCCCAGCTAATTTTTGTATTTTTAGTAGAGACGGGGTTTCACCATGTTGACCAGGATGGTCTCGATCTCTCGACCTCGTGATCCACCCGCCTCGGCCTCCCAAAGTGCTGGGATTACAGGTGTGAGCCACCGCGCCCGGCC
>PVKV010016295.1:0-25589 GCA_004027835.1 Alouatta palliata
ACAAAAAAAAAAAAAAAAAAAATCGCTGGGCATGGTGGCGGACACCTATAATCCCAGCTTCTTGGGAGGCAGAGGCATGAGAATCACTTGAAATAAGGAGGTGGAGGTTACAATGCACTGAAAATGTGCCACTGAACTCCAGCCCAGGCAACAGAACCAGACCCTGTCTAACAAAAAACAAACAAACAAAAATTCAAGGAAGAAATATTAACACATTTTGACTGAAAATGAAGTTAGAATATTTCTGGCAGAAAGTAAGTCTAATTCACCTGTATGATTTGATAAAGACGACTGCTTGGGCCAATGAGGTTACATGGCAAGTATTTTCCATTAAGGCAATGAATTAAATCTGTAACTTCAAGTTTAAGACAAAAGCGTAAGATACAAACATTTTGTAATGAAAAAGTTTATACCATGGAAATGCATCAAAACTAATATTTTAATTTTTCCAACCCTTTATGAGTATGTCGGATTAAATGACTTTATTGATTTTAAGGGAAAAAATAACAGATAATAGATCATTTGAAAAATCTTGGTAAAGACTTTTGGAGATAGTTTTCAGAAATTGAAAAAGTGATCATTATGATGATGGGGTAACAAATCCTTTTGCAATTCAAGTGGCTTCTAATTCTGTGCTTTCAACAATTTTGAAAGAGAATATAATCTAGTTGTCAACTGGTACATCAGTACGTTTCCATAATATATGTCTACATGTTTTTTGGCACATAAGTTGGAAAAAGTTGTAAGAATTAAATGACATTGCTAAACAAAACTCTTTGACATGCAGTAATAAGAAAGAAAAAAATAACTTTTTATCAAAAATGCCTCTTCAGAAAGAGGAACGATAATCATTTGGTATTGATGAAATTACTATTCACTCTCTAACATGCAACTGCAGATTTGAGAGCATAGTTTTTGGAAATACTTAAATTTAACTTAACGTTTGGCAGCATGCCAGCAATCAAAATAATTTAATGTTTTATACTCCAAAATATATAATAACAATTTAAAAGAGAGAGGTACTAGGTTGGTAAATAATTATTTGAAAAAAAATATATGAAGCCTTTTGGATCTCAGCCTTCAGATTCCCTCAAGATCTTGCTAAATAACTATGTCCATAGCCGGGAATACAAAGGGATTGTTGTATTGTGTTTACAAAGTATCTTTTTAAAAAAAGATTCAAATTATGGTTTTAGTTTCTTTGTTTTCCATTTAAACTAAAATAAAATAAACAATAAATTGTTAGAGGTTTCAAACAAATTTTTAAAAGGCTTGAGGTAATAATAAAGTTACAGATTCAGTAAAGTCATGAAATAATTCAAACCACAGAAAAATGAGAGGAACTGCAGAGATCCAGAAGATAGGTAAGATTTACTCTGTCTCTGTTTTCTCTGAGCTGCAGTAAGATGCCCAATACCCAGAGGAGAAAGAAAGTGTGAGACTCTGCTAAAATGGGGCAGAGCCTCACACTTCCTCTGTTTTTTTGTTTGTTTGTTTTTAAAGGACATGAGCCCTCCACTGAGCCCAGGAGGAACTCAAGGGCTAAAGACTATCTAAAATGTGTGTTTGCAAGATTCATTCATTAAAAAATAATTAATACAATCGGGGGTGGGGAAAAGACAGGAAAAAAGATGGTCTAAAGAAAACTACTATAATTGAGCATAAAGTACTATTTAGGCAAACTCAATAAGGAAACTGAATTGGTTCTCAATTCTAGCAAGAGGGAAAAAAGAAAAAAGGCATTTCTTTGATACTGAGAAGAACTGATCAAATGCGTCTTTATATAAAGCACATTGAACAATATAGCAGGCATTGCTTCTAACCATGGTTTCAATGAAAGATGTAAAAGAATCTTCTCTATTTGGTATTTTCTTTTTCTGATATAGACCCTGACAAGAACTAGGTACAATGAAAGTTACAAATGCCTATAGATCAGGTTGAATCAGTCATAAATAATCTTCACCAAAGACAGGCTGCTATTGTTAAAGTATCAAACCTGAAGGTATCTTCTCTACTCAGATATTTATATTTGTCTATTGACTGGAGAAGACAGCAGAAAGAAGGTTTTCTTCTTTTTTCTTTTTTTAACCAATGCAATGTGGCAGTTACCAGACACTTGAATAAAAGAAATCCTTCATATAACTCTTAAACTGACTGAACTAGCTTAATACATAAATGAGACTTTCAGCAACTTGTTCTCTATTTTCCAATCACAAGGAATTCTTCTCACCATAGTCATTGGTGGTTTTCTCTGGGTACAAACTAAAGAAGGTTGCCCTCTGGGATGGCTTGAGGTTTTTGTTTTATTTGGGTTTTAGCATGTACCTCATTCCAAATAAAAGCAAGAAGAAAACAGTTCTATATATTCTTTGGTATTGCTCATGATAATGACTTATTTATTATACACAGTGCTCTAATTACTTATTTTTGACACTAATAAAATGAATTTCGTTGGTATAACTTTTTACCTTTTTGAGTAAACTCTGTGTTCTATTTCGTTACATGAGAAATAATGAAAAGTAATAAAGAAACCATATTACCATCTCCAAGACTTTAACAGTCACATATTAAGAATGTCTTAAAACTGCAAGGTAAGTCACAAGCTAAATTTAGTAAAAAAATCATCTTTGCAAAAAGAAGTCTGCAACATCAGTATTTAATTCACCACAGAAACAGAACCAAAGACAAAAACCACATGATAATCTCAATAGATGCAGAGAAGGTCTTTGACAAAATTCAACAGCCCTTTATGGTAAAAACTCTCAATAAACTACATATTGATGGAAAGTATCTCAAAATAATAAAAGCTATTTATGACAAACCCACAGCCAATATCGTACTGAATGGGAAAAACTAGAAGCATTCCCTTTGAAATCTGGCACTAGTCAAGGATGCCCTCTCTCCCCACTCTTACTCAATATAGTATTGGAAGTTCTAGCGACAGCAATCATGCAAGAAAAAGAAATAAAGGGCATTCAATTAGGAAAGGAGGAAGTCAAATTGTCTCTATTTGCAGACAACATGATTGTATATTTAGAAGACCGTATCGTCTCAGCCGAAAATCTCCTTAAACTGATAAGCAACTTGAGCAGTCTCAGGATACAAAATCAATGTGCAAAAATCACAAGCATTCCTATACACCAATAACAGACAAACAGAGTGCCAAATCAAGAATGAACTGCCATTCACAGCTGCTACAAAGAAAATAAAATAGCTCGGAATACAACTCACAAAGGATGTAAAGGACCTCTTCAAGGAGAACTACAAACCACTGCTCAACGAAATAAGACAGGACACAAACAGATGGAGAAACATTCCACGCTTATGGTTAGGAAGAATCAATATCGTGAAAATGGCCATACTGCCCAAAGTAATTTACAGATTCAATGCTATCCCCATCACGCTACCAATGACCTTCTTCACAGAACTGGAAAAAACCACTTTAAACTTCATATGGAACCAAAAGAGAGCCTGCATAGCCAAGTTAATTCTAAGCAAAAAGAACAAAGCTAGAGGCATCACGCTACCTGACTTCAAACTATATTACAAGGCTACAGTAATCAAAACAGCATGGTACTGGTACCAAAACAGAGATATAGACCAATGGAACAGAACAGAGGCCTCAGAGGCAATGCCACACATCTACAACCATCTGATCTTTGACAAACCTGACAAAAACAAGCAATGAGGAAAGGATTCCCTGTTGAATAAATGGTGTTGGGAAAACTGGCTAGCCATGTGCAGAAACTGGACCCCTTCCTGACACCTTACACTAAAATTAACTCCAGATGGATTACAGACTTAAACATAAGACCTAACACCATAAAAACCCTAGAAGAAAACCTAGGCAAAGACTTCATGACTAAAACACCAAAAGCATTGGCAACAAAAGCCAAAATAGACAAATGGGACCTAATCAAATTCCACAGCTTCTGTACAGCAAAAGAAACAATCATTAGAGTGAACTGGCAACCAACAGAATGGGAAAAAATTTTTGCAATCTACCCATCTGACAAAGGACTTATATCCAAAATCTACAAAGAACTAAAACAGATTTACAAGAAACAAACAAACAAACCCATTCAAAAGTGGGCAAAGGATATCAACAGACACTTTTCAAAAGAAGACATATATGAGGACAACAAACATACGAAAAAATGCTCATCATCACTGGTCATTAGAGAAATGCAAATCAAAACCACACTGAGATACCATCTCACGCCAGTTAGAATGGCTATCATTAAAAAATCTGGAGACAGATGCTGGAGAGGATGTGGAGAAATAGGAACACTTTTACACTGTCAGTGGGAGTGTAAATTAGTTCAACCATTGCGGAAGACAGTGTGGCGATTCCTCAAGGACCTAGAAATAGAAATTCCATTTGACCCAGTAATTCTATTACTGGGTATATATCCAAAGGATTATAAATCATTCTATTATAAGGACACATGCACACGTATGTTCATTGCAGCACTGTTTACAATAGCAAAGACTTGGAACCAACCCAAATGCCCATCGATGATAGACTCGACAAGGAAAATGAGGCATATATACACCATGGAATCCTATGCAGCCACAAAGAACAATGAATTCGTGTCCTTTGTAGGGACATGGATGAACCTGGAAACCATCATTTTCAGCAAACTGACACAAGAACAGAAACTCAAACACCGCATGTGCTCACTCACAGGCTGGTATTGAACAATGAGAACACATGGACATGGGGAGGGGAGCATCAAACACTGAGGTCTGTGGAGGGAGACTAGGGGAGGGACACTGCAGGGTAGGGAGTTAGGGAGGGATAACATGGGGAGAAATGCCAGATATAGGTGATGGCAATGGAGGCAGCAAACCACATTGCCATGTATGTACCTATGCAACAATCCTGCATGTTCTTCACATGTACCCCAGAACCTAAAATGCAATAAAATTCATTAAAAAAAAAAAAAGAAAAGAAAAATTAGTAAGCTCATCTGCTCATGTGAAAAAGAAAGAACTCCGTAATATAAAATAGATTGTTTTCTGGGTGAGGACTTCCTTGAGAAAGTTTATATAGTTTAAATTATTGCTTAGATTTAATACTTTCCATCTGTCTTCAGAAATATTTGTATTTCCTTTAAGGTACTAAATACAATATACGAGTCATGAGGCAGAGTAACATATTAGCTTCCTTTGTGTTTTATGAATACTTGTAAACACTGTTTTTACTTTTTATATGATTCTTGATTTGTTAGTGTCTTAGAAATATCTTAATGGTATTTATAATACATAATTTACATTTGCTTGGTGTTCTGAAATCTAGTCCTTAAAATTATAAGTTTAGTTGATGAGTCAGGTGATATCCATCCTTTTCCATTCTTATATATTACTAAATACATGTTATAACATTACAACTAATTATGTTACAATGATAATTTCTGTAATTATGTGTGAAAATAAATTTCAATACTTAGAAAAAGAAATGTTGGCTTTACAAGAAGAATTTGATATTTGAGAACTGTAGGTACATTTGAATTTTAGATAAATCAGTTTTAAGTTCTATATACCTCTTGTCAAAAGAAAAGTTTAAGAGGGAACATTTTACTTAAGCAAAGTAACAATATTCATTTTACAGAAGAGGAAACTAATGTTCAGATCAGACATTTAGTAAGGAGAAATGGAGGGATTCAAACCAACCCTCTTCAAGCACATACAAGGCTGGTAATATTTAGTCATAATTTATTGCCCATTTATTCACTTACGAAAAATTGCTAATTCGACTTAAGTTCAGGGGTAGAGCTGGAAGATAGAGTTGCTACCCTCAAGAAAAAAAAATTAGTCGATAGAAAAGAAAGTCAGTTACTACACCATCAATATGATATAGGTTCTGAAAATGCCCAGGGGATTTTGAGGGCATTCAACTTAGGGTAGGGACCTGGGTGGGAGGAATGGGAAAGAGATGATAGAGAAGCAGGCAAAGGAGTCAGATTACAAAAATCATTGAATATCATGCTAAAGAGTTTGAATTTTACTGTGAGGGAACTGGGGAGTTGTTCAGTTATTTTAGTCACAAGAATGACATAGTTAGATATAGCTTTTCGAAAATCCACTCTCTTTTGACAGTTTTCAAGGGTAAATGCAGTAGCAGTCCAGGAAAGAAGCAAGAAAGGCCTAGCTGAAAAAGTGGCAATGGGGGCTGAAAGGACAAAAGACATGTAATGGATAATTAAGAGGTACAATTTCTAATGCTTATAAAGGGAAAGGAAGGGGAAAAATTCCCGCATGTCTCTGAGCTGTTGGTTTAGCACCTTACAACGTTAGAAAACCTGGGAGCCTGGGATGTTAGGCTGGGGAGTCAGTAGGTGGAAGTAGTTGTTTGCCATACAAGATGACCTACTTAATAATTGAAAATATGAGTAATAATCTTAGGAAAAGAGATATAGGCTTCATATACTGACTTAAAAATTCTCCAGTTACATGTGAATAAGAGAATATACAGAATAAACAGAAAATAGAACCTAAGAGAATATACAGAATAAACAGAAAATAGAACCTAAGAGAATATACAGAATAAACAGAAAATAGAACCCAGAATAAAACTTTATGAACATTTTAGTGGGTGGAATGGATCACGGCAGTTAGTCAAACAGATTAAGAAGGAAATATATTATATTGAAGAAAGGAAATGTATTAGATTTAGTTCATGGAAATAAAATGTTGAACCAATAAATTCCTGGGGGACATGGAGAGAAATACATGACATAAAGAGGATAAGGCTGCAGAGTGTTTACATTCCTGTAACCACAGGAGTAAGACGAGCCAAAAACACAGCTGGAATGAAACTCTGAGGAGCAGAAGGCCTAGTTGAAATTGAACTGTGCAGGCAGAGTTATAGCACTCTGATCACACATTAATAATATTTTAATTAAAAAAATAGGTGCACAGAAATGAAATGAGTTAATACTTACTAGCTGGGTAGAACATGATCTAGTTGGGTCTTCTGGGAGGATAAGAAAGGATTGGTTCAGGATGGATTTGTGCAGTGAGCAAAGGACAAGATAGTGAGGGGATTGACTTGGGCTATAAATAAAACGAACTGTATTAAGCCTGCAAGCTTGAGAAATTCTTATGTATTGGAGACCTTCTTATTTCCAGCTGATGTATTTAGAGTCTATGTATATAACTAGATGCTGTGTATCCATATCATATCCCTATCACCTCACCTACCTATAGCCATCACTACAGGACTACAAGACTGTGGAATTATTCCCACGTGAACTGGTTGCTGCTATTGGCAACTTTGTTAGCTTACAGCTTTTCTTGATTTCCTTGCTCCATATCCTAAGAAAATCATATGCATTCAAAGCAATTACGATTGGAAAAGGAGCCAATACTGCAAGTTTTCTCAGTGCTCTTTCCATTCCATTCTAGCTTCTCATTTCTAATATTTTAACCACATGGTAGCCATAGTAATCTTTTAAAACTTTAATTAGATGCTGTCATTCCTCTATTTTGAATATTCAATGGCTTTTTAAATGTATTAAGCATTACAATGAAACTCTATCATGATCCAGGCACCCTACAAGAGACTGCTGTCTTCCTCGAACTTCATCTCATGCCACCTCCCTAGTCCTAGATATTTTGAACATGCTATTCTCTTAGGCTCAAAAGTTTTTCTTTTTCTTTTTTTCTTATTTTCACAAGCTGCTTCCTTGTCCTTCAAGTGGCCACCTAAATATTACCTCCTCAGAGGTACATCCCTAACTACACTGTGAAAGGAAATCCCATTATTGTTTATCATTGTCTTCTGTTCATTTCCTTCATAACACAAACAGAATTCATGTTTCTTTGTTCACTTGAATATTACCTGTAAATTCCACAAATCCAGAAATTAAATCTTTATTTACCTATTCTCAATGCTTAGTAAAGGGCCTGGCATGCAGTAAACAATAAATTTCTGGTAAGGAAGGAAGGAGAAATGAAATAATAAACACAGTCAATAATTTAAAAGACTGTAAAGAAATGGCAGAGTTGGGGGAAAAAAAACAAAGCAAGAAGCTTCTGGAAGAATTGAATGGTCAATAATGTTATCTGGAAATTTCTAAAACTGGGTTTAAATGTTAAATTACTATAATTAATTCAATCAGTGTTAGGAACTTTTGGTCAAGAGATCGAGACCATCCTGGTCAACATGGTGAAACCCGGTCTCTACTAAAAATACAAAAATTAGCTGGGCACGGTGGCACATGCCTGTAGTCCCAGCTGCTTGGGAGGCTGAGGCAGGAGAATTGCTTGAACCCAGGAGGCGGAGGTTGCGGTGAGCCGAGATCGCGCCATTGCACTCCAGCCTGGGTAACAAGAGCAAAACTCCGTCTCAAAAAAAAAAAAAGTGAAACCATAGTAGAGCAATGTTACTAAGAATTATCTGTTAGAATTAAGCTCTTTTGAAAAGCAATATATATGAAACTCTTCATACATAAACACTCCAGTATTTGAGAGAATAATCTTAATTAACAAACATATCATTTTACTTTTGAAAATCAGAACACATGTTAGTCAACAGGGAAAGTTCGAGGAAGCTTCATGATAGACCACAGCTTCTCCGAACATCTCAGAGCTGAGCTGGAAAACATAATCAATCTAAGATAAGAAGACTCAAGATCGGTCTAGGAATATGTACTGGCTAATTTCATGTGTCATCCTAGCTAGGCACAGTACCCACATGTTTGGTCAAATATTCTAAATGTTTCCATGAAGGTAAGTTTGAGATGATACTGACATTTAAATTGGTAGATTCTGAATAAAACAGATTACCCTCCACAGTGTGTATGGGCCTCATCCAGTCAGCTGAAACCTTATTTGAAAGGACTGACCTCCCCTGAAGAAGAGGAAATTCACCCAGCAGACTGTCTTCAGACTCAACTCTTCCTTGGGTTTTCAGCTTGCTAGCCTACCCTGCAGATGTTAGACTGGCCAGCCTCCAAAGTCTCATCGAACAATTCCTTAAAATGTATAAACACATACATATACATTCATATACATACACACACACACACACACACACACACACATATACTATTGGTTTTGTTTCTCTGGAGGACTCTTACTAATACAGAGGATTAGGAGGAAGAACACAAGTTCAAGTCCCAACTCTGGCATTCACTACCTGGTGATACTTTCCTTACAATAACTACTTTCTATTATAAAATGCACAGACTTTAAAAATCAACAAATAGCAAATGTTACTGACTCAGTCTCTACATATCGCAACTCAACTACTGTTTCCAAATAAATGTGAACTCAAAATGTACACAAGATAATTTTATATAGCTTCTTCTTCATTTACTCATTTTTAAACTAGTATAAGCACCCAATTAATTAAATAGAAATAGACTGTTGTTCTGATAAACTCCAAAGTACTTTTCACAGTAAAAAGCACTGGAAAGAATCCTAAGGCAACACTGATCTCATCCAACAGATGGCATTTATTTGGCACACTGACAACAAAAATGAACTTATTTGAAGAGGGAAATAATATATTTGCACATTTTCAGCTTTTAAAATAAATTACCTCATTTCATAGTGAAAATATTTTATTTCACAAGGCAGCACTATTTTTTGAAAATATTTAAAATATGATAATCTCCAACTTATTATAAATGCCATTAATTCAGCCACCAATCATATTAAGATCAGGGTTTACACTGTTAAATGAGAAACTTCATTGCTTAGAAAAAATAAAATTCGATAACTTCAAGGATTTAAGTAATTATTTCATTTGGAATCCTTCTACCAACAATTTATAAATTTTACTACAGCAAAAATAAAATATTATAACATATACAATAAAACATATAGTACTGAGTTAAAATTGACAATTTGCCACATCCATGTCGCTGCAAAGGACATGATTTCATTCTTTTTATGGCTGTGTAGTATTCCATGGAGTATATGCACCACATTTTCTTTATCCAGTCCACTGCTGGTGGGCATTTAGGTTGATTTCATGTCTTTGCTATTGTGAATAATGCTGCAATGAACATACGAGTGCATGTGTCTTTTTGGTTGAGTGGTTTATTTTCCTTTGGGAATATACCCAATAATGGGTATATACCCAAAAATGGAATTTCTGTGTTGAATGGCAGTTCTGTTTTAAGTTCTTTGAGTAATCTCTAAACTGCCTTCTACAGTGGCTAAAATAATTTACATTCTCACCAGCAGTGTATAAGCATTTATTTTCTTTGTAACCTTCCTAACATCTGATATTTTTTTTTTTCTTTTTAATAATAGTCATTCTTACTGGTGTGAGATGGTATCTCCTAGTGGTTTTGATTTGCATTTCTCTGAAGACTAGCGATGTTGATCATTTTTTCATGTCTTCTTTTGAGAAGTGTCTGTTATGTCTTTGGTTCACTTTTTAATGGGACTGTTTTTTGCTTGTAAATTTAAGTTTCTTATATTATAGACCTTTGCCAGATGCATAGTTTGTGAATATTTTCTCCCATTGTGTAGGTTGTCTGTTTATTCTTTTAATCATTTCTTTCACTGTGCAGAAGCTCTTTAGTTTAATTAGGGTCCTTGTCAATTTTTGTTTTGTTCAAACTATACTACAAGGCTACAGTAATCAAAACAGCATGGTACTGGTATCAAAACAGAGATACAGACCAATGGAACAGAACAGAGGCCTCCAAGGCAACGCCACACATCTACAACCATCTGATCTTTGACAAACCTGACAAAAACAAGCAATGGGGAAAGGAGTCCCTGTTGAATAAATGGTGTTGGGAAAACAGGCTAGCGATGGGCAAAAAGCAAAACTGGACCCCTTCCTGACACCTTACACTAAAATTAACTCCAGATGGATTAAAGGCTTAAACATAAGACCTAACACCATAAAAACCCTAGAAGAAAACCCAGGCAAAACCATTCAGGACATAGGCATAGGCAAGGACTTCATGACTAAAACACCAAAAGCACTGGCAACAAAAGCCAAGATAGACAAATGGATTTAATTACACTCCAGAGCTTCTGTACAGCAAAAGAAACAACCATTAGAGTGAACTGGCAACCAACAGAATGGGAAAAAAATTTTGCAATCTACCCATCTGACAAAGGGCTAATATCCAGAATCTACAAAGAACTAAAACAGATTTACAGGAAAAAACAAACAAACCCATTCAAAAGTGAGCAAAGGATATCAACAGACACTTTTAAAAAGAAGACATTTATGAAGCCAACAAACATATGAAAAACTGCTCATCATCACTGGTCATTAGAGAAATACAAATCAAAACCACATTGAGATACCATCTCATGCCAGTTAAAGTGGCGATCATTAAAAAATATGGAGACAACAGATGCTAGAGAGGATGTGGAGAAATAGGAACACTTTTACACTGTTGGTGGGAGTGTAAATTAGTTCAACCATTGTGGAAGACAGTGTGGCGATTCCTCAAGGACCTAGAAATAGAAATTCCATTTGACCCAGCAATCCCATTGCTGGGTATATATCCAAAGGATTATAAATCATTCCAGTATAAAGACACATGCATGCATATGTTCACTGTGGCACTGTTTACAATAGCAAGTACCTGCAACCAATCCAAATGCCCATCAATGACAGACTGGACTAGGAAAATGTGGTACATATACACCACGGAATACTATGCAGCCATAAAAAACAATGAGTTCGTGTCCTTTGTAGGGACATGGATGAATCTGGAAACCATCATTCTCAGCAAACTGACACAAGAACAGAAAATCAAACACCGCATGTTCTCACTCATAAGTGAATATTGAACAATGGGAACACATGAACACAGGAAGGGGAGCATCACTCACTGGGGTGTGCTGGGGGAGAATAGGGGAGGGACAGCAGGGAGTAGGGAGGTTGAGGAGGGATAACATGTGGAGAAATGCCAAATATAGGGGATGTGGGGATGGAAGCAGCAAACCACATTGCCATGTAGATACCTATGCAACAGTCTTGCATGTTCTGCACATGTATCCCAGATCCTAAAGCGCAATTAAAAAATTGTTTTATTGCAATTGCTTTTAGAGACTTAGTCATAAATGATTCACCAAGGCCAATGTCAAGAATGGTATTTCTTAAGTTTTCTTCTAGGTTTTCATAGTTTCAGGTTTTACATTTAAGTCTTTAATCTACCTTGAGTTAATTGTGAAAACAAGGTGTTCTGTTTCAATCTTCTACATATTGCTAGCCAGTTATCTTAGAGCCATTTATTGAATAGGGAGTACTTTCTCCATTGTTTGTAACTGTCGACTCTGTTAAAGATGACACGGTTGTGGGTATGTGACTTTACACCTCATCTAGTGATTTAAGTTCTACATTCTGAGACTATATGCAAGCATACATTTTCTTCTATATGAAAATCTTTCAAATAATTGAAGACTTAATTTTCAAGTCTTTCCTTTTAGGCTAAACATTCCTATTTCCACCATTTCTCACACAACAAGTTTTCAATAACTGTCACTACTATGGTCACTTTCTCTGAGTATCAATGACACTTCAAAAATATGGTATGCAAAACTAAATACAATATTCCAGATGTGATCTGGAAAGGTGACGCAAAGTGATATAATAACTATACCTCCTTTTAAAAATATCTTTATTTTTAGTAAAGAAGAGTGAGATTTATAATCTTCCTTAAAAATAAATACCCTTCTTAAAGATCAGGAAATAATGCCCAAATAAACAGACTTCCACAAATACCACTTGAGATAAAACTTGGCAATTTTCCATAATTCTCTAAATGCTAGTGTAAACTTAAGTCAAAACACCTGGATATACCACACAGATTGCAGAAAAGTTATTTTTGGATCCTAAACTAAATTTCCATTCAACTTTTCCATATTTAAAATCTCTAGATGAACATGGAGACTCAATGAACTGTTACTTTATATTTTTAATGGCTTTTTACAGTAAAAGATAAGTTTCACTGCTTTGCTAAAAAGATTTATATGTCTATGCACAAATTTAGACAACCCTTAGATCTTGATGTAAAGAACTGATGTTTGAAACATGTCTACATTTTTTCCATTCTCCAAATTTTTCCTCATTAAGGCAATGCTTAGAAAAGAAGACAGTTTGGTGTTTTAAACTATTTCTGGGCACTTGCTCAATTTCCAGTACTTAAGATATAGGGTACTCTACCTCACTCCTATTTAGCACAAGTTATATATACATTTTCATAAATATAACATTATTCTATTTGGAAAAAATAATTGGTTCAAATTAGTAATTTAAGAAATCATCCATATTTCTATAATAAATAAAAATCAATTTTCAATAAATAATTATCTTTAACTACAAAATCAACTAAGGTAACAGTTAAGACTCGAACTTGTCCAGACATTCCATCTGACTTATTTCATTTCTTTGAAAAAAAATTATAGCATGTATTTTTCAGCCAGTTTCAAAGGAAATGAAATAAATGGACCAAATAACATTACAGAATAAGTATAAATCAAAATCAAAGGCTTATTACCATAAATAGTGAAAATTTTATTAATATTGAACATTAAAGTGATCACTTTTCTCAAAGCATTAAAAGCTAGTTGCCCTCTTAAACATCAACTATTTGATGTTTAAGAGAATTTCTAGAGATGCAGACAATTATAACACAGTAAAAAATAAAAGTCACACACTAAACAAGAACTGTAAGCCAAAAATATTCCCTAGTTCTCAAAAGTTTCCTAGATATTCCTAAAGATTCTAAAGTAGTGTAATTAAAGAAAGGCAAATCTAATTAAGAATAGTCCTGGTACACCTGGACAGCTCTAGTATCCAGGACTACTTAAAGGTTTAGGACCTTCACTCACCCCTTCCCAGAAACTCCCATTCTGGTCCACAGAAAAAGCCTACCTGCACATGTCTCAGAGTGAGAGGACCTAGGACAGCAAGGCATGTCTACTAACCTCTGGGCACTGAATCACCTGGCAGTTTACATTGTGACTGTCAAATAACAAGTAGAATCGCATTAAATTATTGAAAGTTCCTGCAATAGATTGAATGTTTGTGACCCCCAAAATTAATATATTTTGAAATCTAACCCCTAATATGATGGTATTAGGAGATGGGGCCTTTGGGAGGTGATTTAAGTCGTATGATTAGTGCCCTTTATAAAAGGGACCCCAGAGAGCGCTCTGCTTTCTGCCACGTGAAGAAACAACAGGAAGCTGGCAGTCTGCAACCCAGAAGAGGGCCCTTACTGGAACATAACTATGCTGACACCCTGCTCTCAGACTTCCTAGCCTCCCCAGAACTACGAGAAATGAATTTCTGTCGCTGATAAAGTACCCAGTTTATGGTAGTCTATTATAGCAGTCCAAATTGACTAAGACAGTGCCACAGTCTTATTTCAAGCATTAAAAATTTAACTTGCATTTATTAAAAGTGCTGTGAAATCATGTTTCTTTTCCATAAACAACTTAGGCTCATTTTACAATCAATTACTGAGTTACTGAAATACTTATAGCTTAATCAAGTAAACTTACCATACTATACAGTATATCATTAAAATAGATATATGAAAAAAAGCCAGGTAGATTTAAAACTAGAGAAAATTTATAAAACAAGAAAATAAAAGTTTTATTCTATTAATCTCTCCTTCGATAGTATAATTATAATCTGTACCATACAATGAGAACATTCTTTGGTATTAGCTTTGGGAAGGTTTCTTTTTACAGTTAGTCTTGTTAAGTTTCTTTTCTTGCTGCTGTTTCACAAATCAAATATTAAAACTGACACCCTCATCATATGAGACAATACTATTGGCTATACATCTCCAGAAACTATATGTTTCCATGTAAGTAAACATTATTTAGACTCTTATATTTGTATATATCTCCATTTCTAATCATGGTCATGATGATGTAAGAGATATACTTCCTCACATGAAATTACATATTAAGCAATAAAGAAAGCTTAGTATCCACAATTTAAATAATGAATACTCTACTTCAAATAGTTTTGGGATTCTAAAGGAAATAAGTATAAAAATATATTGTTAGATGTAGAAAAAATATTTTAATATTTTGTTTTGGCTGATTTTAATATTTTTTAATGCATTTTTCAAAGAATGTTCTAGGAAGACATAAAGCAGCATAATAGAACATTTTATTGACTAATTCTTTTTAACAATTACTCTTGTTGATAATCTGTGATACTGCCAAAATCAAAACAGATACCATTTGCACAGCATATATAATATGCAAGTTAAAATCTTAGGACATTTTAAGTACCTCATCTACTAAGTTTCAGGTCCATACATTTAATTGACCATTAGACCCTTCTACTTAGAAGTTCAAAAGACATTTAAAAGTTAGCATGTCCCAAAATAAACTTTCTTTTTTTTTTTTTTTTTTTAAGACAGGATCACGCTCTATCCCCCAAGTTAGAAAGAGTACAGTGATGTAATTACAGCTCACTGCAGCCTCGACATCTCAGGCTCAAGCGATCCTCCCACCTCAGCCTCCTGAGTAGCTGGGACTATAGCACGCACCACCACACCAGCTGACTTTTGTATTTTTTGTAAAGATGGGGTTTCACCATGTTGCCCAGGCTGGTCTTGAACTGTTAAACCCATCTAATTCATCTGCTTTGGCCTCCCAAATTACAGGCATGCACCATGTCTGGCCCCCCAAATAAACTTTCTCTCTCTCTCAAATATTCCAATATTCTGAAACTTGGTAATCTATTTGATCATCAAGAAACCTGAGAGTTAAAATAATACCAGTAACAATAACCACCATTTGAGAATATCTACGTTGTGCTAAGAATTAGGCTACATATACTACTTTATTAAATCTAATTCTCACCATCCAAAACACTCACAAAGAAGGTGTTACTCTGAGAAACTCCGCCATAAAGAATCCTGTCTGATTTCATTAATTCCGTTTTTTTCCAATTAATTGAAGTACTGAATACTATTTTCATTATAGCTTTTTGGTGAACCAACAGTACTACTCTAATCACACTTTGGAAATGCTTTTTTAAAAAAGACTATCACGAACAAACTGTTGTATTAGCTCATTCTGTTTTCCAAAATCCAATCAGTGGTGCACTGTATAAGGATGAGTGACTCAAGCCAGGTGCAGTGGTAATCCCAGCACTTTGGGAGGCCAAGACGGGTGGATCTCCTGAGCCCAGAAGTTCAAGACCAGCCTGGGCAACATGGTGAAACCCGATCTCTACCAAAGAAAACAAAAATGAGCTGGAAATGGTGGTGCACGCCTGTAATCCCAGCTATTTGGGAGCCTGAGGCAGGAGAATCACTTAAATCTGGGAGACAGAGGTTGCAGTGAGCTGAGGCTGTGCCACTACACTCCATCCTGGGCGATAGAGTGAAACTCCATCTCAAAGATAAAAAATAAATAATATTAGTAATAATAATAATATTTCATGTCCTCACAGTCTGATTCCTTGGAGTGTGTCCAATTTCTTTAATATCTATTATTTATGAGAATTTGCCTGTTAGAATAATATGCTTAAACAGTAGGAGAAATATAGAACATATGAGTACTTTATACTTTTCTATGCGAGTGAATGAATAAAGTAATTCTAAGTTATTATTTCTATGAGATAGCAAGCAACATATATCAATTGAACACCAACCAGGCATTAACTCTAAACAGCATGAGAAATACAAGAATAATTTATAAAATATAATCCCTTTTCTCTGGAAGCTTACAGTCTAGTTGAGACAAAATGAATGGTAAAATACCAAAAAAAAAAAGAGAGAGAGAGAGAGAGAGAACAAGCATATCTTGATAGAACATTAGAAATATCAAAAGTAGGAACATGAATAATTTCCAAATACATGGTATAATAATGTGTAGCTAATCAGAACTCAAAAAGAGGGAGATAAATCTTAGAAAATGCAGTCTGAAAATACAGTAAGTAGAAATATTTCCAAAGAAATTATATTAATCTGCTTCAGCTATCCATTACATATACATGCATTACCAATTTGCACAAAACTTTTCTTTAAGCAAGTTTCACAAAATACAGGTAACTTAAGTAACAAAGAAGCTCAGCAGTCTGCAAAAATACAAAAAAAAATTGTCTCTAGCTTCCAAAAATCACACCTCTGTGTACGAATTAATCACAATTAGGTACACTGACATAAACAGACTGCACTACTAAACACTGGAAATTCTACAAGAATTAAAATGGTGTGGGCACATGGGAATAAGACAATCTAAGCAAGTCCAAAAATATTCTTAAAAATGATTATCTATGACATCTGAAAAACTCACACAAAGTATCTATGCCAAAGAGAAGAGAAATTCCACACAAAACCAATAAATGAATATTCCAGCAGTCATTTAGGAAAAAAATAGAAATAGGGTTATTCAGATGAGAATTTATTTTTGGATACCTAGCAAGACTTTAATGCCATATTCAAAATTAAAAAACATCCAGCCACAGAAAAGTATCACAGCATTATATATTTAAAAGTATGATCAAAAGATATAACTGTAACTATGTTAAGCTCAGTACTTGAAGTACTTATTAACCCCTAATTTTCACTGTGTTCCTAAGTGCTACCACCAAAATCATACACAGTAAGTATTAATAGAATAAAAGGTATAATTCTCCTCTGTACTTTCTGAGTGTCTTAAAATACCTGCTGTTTTAGTATATAAGGTTTACTAGACATTTTTCCATTTTGGCTTAAAAGTAAAATTCATCTACATGCTAAAGGAAGATTCATCATTCACACGTCCACAATTCCCTTTCTAATTAAACACAACACCTAAATTTATGCGATATAACATAATTTCAAACAGTTTTTTTTATAATTATAGGAGAAGCCATAATTATCTTAATGGAAAAATCCAAAATTATCAAATATTCAACGAAATATACACACTAACTTGTAATACGACAGAAAACTGCCACAAAGAGATCATACCAAAAAGGAATTAGAAACTTTGCTTTCTCTGGTAGTAAAGCATTCACTTACTTAAATTTCAAATATTACAGAAAAGCTGAAAGAATATGAAAGAATAATACAACCAATATCTTCACCTAGATTCAACATTTGTAAGCATTTGCCACAAATGCTCTCCTACCTCTACCCTCTTCCCCATTTCTTCTTCTCCCCTTCCCCAGCCATCCCCCCCATACACACACATACACAAATATATACTTATGTAAGTTTATAAATATAAATGTATTTATTTCTAAGAAGGCCCCCATAATCAAATACATTAATACATCTACAGAAAAACAAATGACACTGAGATAAACAGACTATTACAGTATTACAAATCCAGTTTACTGCTGGCTGATGAGACTATATATAGTCTTTGGTACTTCTACCAGTGATTTCGGATAACATCAGGTTTTGTCCAAAATGAGATTTTTTTACAGTCTTCAAAGTTTTGGAATTTAAAAATATGTATAAGATACGGCAGACTGTAGTGTTACTCCCAATTTATAGATGAGGAAACTGAAGCACAGAAAAGTTAAAGACCTTATACCAGACTACAACAAGTAGCAAAATCAGTAAGTAAAAATAGGCTACCTACTCTATCTAGAGCCCATACTTTCAATCACTGCTCTAGGAAGACTTCAGTCCAACAGAAAGTCCTGTGACTATCTTCATTTTTATCCAGAATCTGGATTTTAAAACTTACCTCTAATTCCATTACTACTTTCCTAATCTGAGCCACCATCATCTCTCACTGAGTTTATAGTAATAGCCTCCTAACAAGGCTCCCTGATTCTTCTTTTGCTTCTTTAGTCTATTCTCAACACAGCAACCAAAATGCTCTTTTTAAAAAATTAGCCCATGTCAGGTAACTGCATGACACCATTTAGGGCTTTACATTTAGCTAACAGTAAAAGCCAATGTTCTTCAAAATAGCCTACAGGAAACCCTAAGATCTATACCCCCTCATTGACCTATCTCTGTGAACTCATCTCCTACTCTCTCTTTCTCTCTCGCTCGCTCGATCCACTCCAGACACAGTGGTTTCCATGCTGCTCCTGGTCTTCAGGCATATTCCCACTGAGGGCCTTGGCACTGGCTGCTCTTTCTGTCTGGAATGTTTCCACTCGTATCTACATGAGTCCCTCCTTAACTCTCCAATATCATCTTCCAATGAGACCCACACTGTCCACTCTGCTTAAAATTACAACTGCCTCTTGCAAAGCAACTGCCATTCCTGATCCCCCTTTTCCTGTTCTCTTTCTCCATACCACTTACCACCTTCAAGAATTCTAGATAATTTACTTATTTTATATGTCTGTCTCTTCTTCTCTTGGAATATATGCACACCAAAGTATCCTAAGCCTGAGAAAACCATCTAACATAGTAAAAGCTCTCAAGAAAATAATTGTTGCAGCTCTCTGCTCCTCCCATTCGACAGACAGCCACATCTCCTCATTCATTGCCAGACGCACTCCTGAGACATCATGGCGAAGGTGAAGGATGGAGTCAACAGATTTGATCGTATTGGGTGCCTGGTCACCAGGGCTGCCTTTAACTCTGGTAAAGTGGATACTGTCGCCATCAGTGATCCCTTCATTGATCTCAACTACATGGTCTAAATGTTCCAGTATGATTCCACCCATGGCAAATTCCACGGCACCGTCAAGGCCGAGAATAGGAAGCTTGTCATCAATGGAAATCCCATCACCATCTTCCAGGAGCAAGATTCCTCCAAAATCAAATGGGGCAATGCTGGTACTGAGTACATGATGAAGTCTACTGGCATCTTCACCACTATGGAGAAAGCTGGGGCTCAATTGCAGAGAGGAGTCAAAAGGGTCATCATCTCTGCACGCTCTGCTGATGCCTCCATGTTTGTGATGGGTATGAACCATGAGAAGTGTGACAACAGCTCAAGACTGTCAGCAATGCCTCTCACTAACTACTCAGTGCCCCTGGCCAATGTCATCCATGACAACTTTGGTATCATGGAAGGACTCATGACCACAGTCTACACCATCACTGTCACCAAGAAGACTCTGGATGGCCCCTATGGGAAACTGTGGTGTGACGGCCATGGGACTCTCCAGAATATCACCCTTGCCTCTACTGGCACTGCCAAGGCTGTGGGCAAAGTCATCCCTGAGCTGAACAGAAAGCTCAGTGGCATGGCCTTTTGTGTCTCCACTGCCTACATGTCAGTCATGGACCTGACCTGCCATCTTGAAAAACCTGCCAAATATGATGACATCAAGAAGGTGGCAAAGCAGGTGTCAGAGGGCCTCCTCAAGGGCATTCTGGGCTACAATGAGCACCAGGTTGTCTCCTCAGACTTCAACAGCAACATCCACTCTTCTACCTTCGATGCTGGGGCTGGCACTGCCCTCAGTGACCACTTCGTTGAGCTCATTTCCTGGTATGACAATGAATTTGGCTGCAGCAACAGGGTGGTGGACCTCAGCCCACATGGCCTCCAAGGAGTAAGACCCCCATACCACCGGCCTCAGTGAGAGCACGACAGGAAGACAGAGGATCTCACTGCTGGGGAGTCCCTGCCACATTCAGTCCCCTACCACACTGAGAATCTCCCTTCCTCACAGTTTCCATGCAGACCACCTGAAGAGGGAGGAGCCTAGAGAGCCCCACTTTGTCGTGTACCATCAATAAAGTCTCCTGTGCTCAGCCATAAAAAAAAAATTATTATTGAGATTTCAATCAACTTCAACCCAAATACTTCATTTAAGCTCTTCTACACTTCTTATCATTATTAGTACTTAGTATCTCACAGAAACAGAATTTCAATAAACATCCTTGAATTTAAAATAGCCTTTTATTATGCTTTTATTAAGATTCTTTCTTTATGTAGAAATATATTTTTGGATATGCACAGATGTTTATGATACATTCCTCAGAGAAGACAGTAAGGCAATAAATAGTTTACATCATATGATCCCTTCATCTATAAGAAAAACAGTGTAGGTTTCTTGCCTATAGTAAGGCAGGAAATAGCTTATACAGAATAATTCCTTCATCTATAAGGAAAATTGTATTGTGTCTGTCAGGATTTTTTTGGTATGACAACATTAGGCATTTTTAAGTTCCTTCCTTCTGAATATTTGTTTCTTATTTTTTTCAGTAATGAATATCTAATTATTTGTATAGTTAAAACAATATTCTTATATACCCAGAAAACAATTACTTTGCAATATAATTAACAGTAAATTCTAACTCTGTTCTTCCATGAAAAAAAAATTTAGTCATTGTTAATGTAGCTATTATATCAATATAACATGGATGTGTGCTATTAATGTAGTTTATTATGCAGTTTGATAGAAGAAATAAGACCTGTTGTATACTTCAAAATAGCTAGAAGAAGATGATCCGAATGTTTCTAGCATAAAGATAAATATTTAAAGTGATAGATACCCCAATTAAACTAATTTTATCTTTACAAATTATATTAATGTATTAAATTATCACATATACCCCCAAAATATGTACATCTAATATGTATCAATACACATTTTTAATGTAGTTTAGATCATCTATAGATACTTATCTAATTATTCTCTTTATACAAAGGGATGTGGCCAACTCTTTTCTTTATACAAAGGGTAATGCAGCACAAGTATGATAAATATTACCACTACATCAATACAGCTACATGAAATCCACATTCAATATAACTTTCAGATAATGCCTCTGAAATATTCCTTTTAAGGAAAGTACTTTCAATAGGCTTTTGCGTTTGCGGTATATAGGTTAAACATTTCTTTTTTTCTTTAAATTCAGAGCCAAAAGTAGCACAGACATATTCAACTTGAGCTTTTGGTGTCGCTGTTGTTAAAAGTATTAATATTAATTTATTTCAATTGTTCCTGGTTTCAGAAAGTATTGAAACTAATGTAATGAATAAATAGCGCCAGAAAAATTGTGTTCTATATTTTATGTAACTCAAAGGGGAATATTAGTTCATTTAAGGAAAAGAACAAAAGAGCTACTTTAAGATCATTTAATTTTGATTTAATTTAAAAAGTAATATTCTCATTTCAGAAAAATTTGGAATCTTTGACTTGTAAACATATATATATATATATATATATATATATATATATAAAATAGTGGCATTTAGCATATCAAAGGCAAGTTTAATTATGATCAATATTACTTTCTTTTTTTTTTGAGAGGGAGTCTCACTCTGTCATCCAGGCTGGAATGCAGTGGTGCAATCTCTGCTCACTGAAGCCTCTGCCTCCTGGATTCAAGCAATTCTCCTACCTCAGCTTCCCTAGTAGCTGGGACTACAGGTGACCAGTATCACACCCAGGAATTTTTATATTTTTAGTAGAGATGGGGTTTCACCAGGCTGCATGCTGGTCTTGAACTCCTGACCTCAGGTGATTTGCTTCCTTGGCCTCCCAAAGTGCTGGAATTACAGGTGTGAGCCACTGCGCCCAGCCAATTACTTTCTTTCAAAACAACAAAAAAATCCATTTACTATCTGTAAAAGGGAACCCAAATTGATTTAGAAATACTTTCCATTATCTTAAATCTTAATTTTTTTTGAGAACGAGTCTCACTTTGTCGCCTGGCCGGAGAGCGGTGGTGCGATCTCAGCTCACTGCAACCTCCGCCTCCCAGGTTTACACCACCAAGCTCAGCTAATTTTTGTACTTTTAGTTGAGATGGGGTTTCACCATGTTGGTCAGGATGGTCTTGATCTCTTGACCTTGTGATCCACCTGTCTTGGCCTCCCAAAGTGTTGAAATTACAGGCATGAGCCACTGCACCTGGCCAAATCTTAAATCTAGAGAGAAAATTTGGTACTGGAAGTCCTAGCCAGAGCAACTAGGCAAGCAAAAGAAAAAAAAAATAAGGCATCCATATTAGAAAGGAAGAAGTTAAATGGTCTCTGTTTACAGACAATATGATCATATATATAGAAAACCCTAAAGACTTCACAAAAAACTGTTACAACTAATAAGCAAATTCAGGAAATTTGCATGATACAAAATCAACATACAAAAGTCAGTAATGTTTCAAATACACTATAAACCATACAAAAATATCAAAAAAGCAATCCCATTAATAATAGCTACCAAGGCCAATCGTGGTGGCTCAATGCTTGTAATCCCAGCACTTTGGGAGGCTAAGGTCCAGCCTTGCCAACACGGTTAAACTCCATCTCCACTAAAACTACAAAAATAAACTGGGTGTGGTAGTGCCTACCTGTAATACGAGTTACTCAGGAGGCTGCGGCATGAGAATCAGTTGAACCCAGGAGGCAAAGGTTGCAGTGAGCTGAGATCATGCCACTTAACTCTAGATAGCATAATATTGTCTCCAAACAATAATAATAATAATGATAGCCACCAAAAAACAAAATACTGAGGAATAAATTTAACCAAGGAGGTGAAATATCTATATACTGAAAACTACAAAACATTGATGAAAGAAATTGAAGAAGATACAAATAAATGGAAAAATATTCCATTTCATGGATTGGAAGAATTGTATTATTAAAATGACCATACTACCCAAAGATCTACAGAATCAGTGCAATCTCTATCAGAGTTCCAATGACATTTTTCCCAGAAATAGAAAAACATAATCAAAACATTCATATGAACCACAAAAGATCCAAAATATCCAAAGCAATCTTGAACAAAAAGAACAAAGCTAGAGGTATAATACTACCTGATTTCAAAATGTACTGCAAGTTATAGTAATCACGACAGCATGGTACCAGGATAAAAACAAACACACAGACCGATGAAACAGAATAGACAGCTCAGAAATAAATCCATGCATTCACAGTCAACTGATTTTTTACAAAAGTGAAAAGAATATGCAAGGGAGAAAGAACAGTCTCTTCATTAAATGGTGATGGGAAAACTAGATTTCCATATGTTAGAAGACTGAAATTAGACCCTTACTTCACACCATATTTTAAAAAATCAACTCAATAGGTACTTGAATAGACTTGAAACTGTAACACTACTACAAGAAAATTTAGGGGAAAAGCTATATGATATTGGTCTGGGTGATGATTTTTTTAGATATGACCCCAGTGGGATAGGTAAAAGCAAAAATAAACAAATGGAATTATAATAAACTAAAAAGCTCTGCACAGCAAAGGAGTCAGTTAACAGAGTGAAGAGGCAACTGTGGAATAGGAGAGAATATCTGTGAACCATAGACCTTATAAGGGGTTAATGCAAAATATATAAGGAACTCAAATATCTCAATAACAACAAAACAAATAACCTGTTTTTAAAATGAGCAAAATAACAGAATAGACAGTTCTCAAAGAGGACATACAAATGACCTACAGGTATATGAAAAATTGCTCAACATCACTAATCATCAGAGAAACTGAAATTAAAAGCACAGTGAGATAACACTTCACACTTGTTAGAACAGTTATTTTCAAAAAGATGAATGATAAGTATTGGCAAGGATCCTGAGGAAAGGAAATTCTTAGTCACTGTTCAGTGGGAATGTAAATTAGTACATCTATTATGGCAAACAGTATGGAAGCTCCTCAAAAAATTAAGAATAGAACTACCATATGATCTAGTAATACCTCTACTGGGTGCGTATCCAAAGGAAATGAAATCAGTATGTGTAGGAGTTATTTGCACTCCCATGTTCATTGCAGCATTATTCACAATGGCCAAGATATGGAATCAAGCTAAGAGTCCATCAACAGATGAATGGATAAAGATAATGTGGTACATATACACACTAGGACACCACTCAGCCTTAAAGAGAAAGAAATTCTGTCATTTGCGACAAAACAGATGAACCTTTAGGACATTATGTTAAGTGAAATAAGCCAGACACAGAAAGACAAATACCACGTGATCTTATATGTGGAACCTAAAAATAGTCAAACTCACAGTGGCAGAGAGTAGAATGGTAGTTACCAGAGGATAGGAGAAGGGTAGTGGGAACAGGTTGCGGGATTAGGGAAATGCTCGTGAAAGGATACAAAATTACAGTTAAGCAGCATGAATGAGTTCAAGACACCTAGTGACTATTGCTAAGGATAATTTATGATATATGTGAAAATTGCTAAAAGTAGATTTTATTGTACTCACCACAAATAAATGATAAGAATGTGAAATAATGCATAGGTTAATTAGCTTGATTCCACCATTTCACCATGTATACAAGTTTTAAAACATGCTGTACATCATACATACATACAACTTCATTGACAACTTTAAAATAAGAATATATAATTTTAAATTAGTGCAAAAAACTTACAAAAATAAGGACACAAGTTGCATTTAAAATAAAAGTTGACATACCTTGGCTTCCGAAACACTAAACTATATTGTTGGCAAGCCAGACCCACAGTGGGAGTATAAACAATAGGCATGAATTTCTCAATGTCAGACGTTAGCACTCGATAAAAGAGTTTTTCATTTCTATCTTGGAGATCCATTAAGAGAAGATACCTGTAGAAATTGGACATAATTAGAGCTATATCCCATAAAGCCATGAAATAGCTACTTAGAAATCTAAATATTTTCAACCAAATATAAAGTACTTTTAGGTTATATAGAAATCATCTGATTGAAAAAGACTTAAGAAGTGTTCTTTTTTTTTTCTTTAAGACAGAGGTCTCGTTGGCCGGGG